>LGAG01002211.1:483675-505628 GCA_001278395.1 Lerema accius
CATGACGTAAATAAGCCGTAAAGACAAGGGTTTAAAAACGTAAAATTACACTACAAAAGTCCAATGGATGCGCGTTTCATTTGTATTTTATCTCTTTGAACCATCTGTTAATATAAGGACGTATTAATGAAGCGTGTTGTTAGCTCGTTAAAAAATCATCAGCAAGGACCTTAACATTTTGGATTTGGAAGATGTGAAATAACGTCAACACATCATGTCAATAACGACACTATACAAAGTTTAGTTTTGATTCCGAGCTCATTTGGAACCGTCGTAAATCGATAAACAAGCTATCACCGATTCCCATAACTGGAACTCACACGGACCAGATCGACAACATCCGTGCTTAGAATAAAGTATATTTTCATAATTTAAGTCGTGGCAGTCAAAATTTCTCGGAACAAATTGTGTTGATTTATGACCGACCCGCCACCCATATCGCTATACGGAAATAGACTGCAGCATATGGCCGTTTTTACTCCATGTCTCCTTGCAAATACTAGTTTAATTAACCAACGCAAGCTTACGAGATTTATAGATATTTTTAGAAGTTAAGTAAGTTCTTTATACACAAAATTGATGTACAACATCAGACTAGGTTTTAGGTCGTCAAAACCAGTAACAGGGTTTCATATTTTGATTGATAGCTGCGACATATCCATCCGGAGTTTTGATCGGATTGTAGGGCAGGTTTTTCCGATGTCAGAGGCTAATTAAGCTTTCAGTTTTTGTTTACTTTACTTTACCTACCTAACCTTAAATGTTGCGGTGTTGGGAGGTAGGAGGTAGGTAGGTAACTTTGATTTAAGAATGGTTTTTAATAATTAACAAATCAGGCTTACTTTGCAAACCAAGTGTAATGTTGTAAATTAGTAGGTATTCTCCATTATAAAATGTAGTTAGTTACGAGATTGTTTGCTTTTGTTAACCTTTATGGCTGGATTTAACACCGCTGCAAAATATTTTCAGCGAATTATGAGAATATTAGACTAGAACTAAGAAATTATACTACAACTCGGGTTCTGTCCAATTAAATTTGATTGCACACAAATTACGTTACTAATTAAGTTGAACAGTGTAGCTTTGAAATAGAAGGATTCACTGAAATCATTTAAATAATATACAAAAATAAGTTAAATTGGTTATTTTCATATCGGGCCAAAATCTAGGTATATGAAATAAGCCTTTATAAATCGTACTTTTTCAATATAACTTCGTATACTTTAAATATGTATGAAGAACTAGCCAAGTTCTCGATAATTCAAGTTAAAATGTTAGCCTAGATAAATGGCTGGACCTAGACTATCGAATAAATATATTATTGTAAGTACATATACTATGATCTTGTAAGCTTATTCCCTCAGCACCGATGACAATCGGTCCCTCGCCGTCTCTATCTGTCAGTACCTACTGATATGAAATTATGAGGCAAATAAGTTGATAGTATCTCGGGTTAGAGACGGAACGTCTATAATAGAATATTAATATGGCCCTTGTAAAGATCCTAATATAAATGTAATAACAAAATAACGCATTGTTGTTATTCCTCTCAATTAAGATCGAACACGAAGAAAAAAATTGTTATTTTATACTTAGGCAAATGCTTGTGGCCTTACGGAATATTCTAGTAGGTATTATCGCTCATATGAAATTGAGACAGTTGTGACGGTTAACTTAGTGCTTCTATGAATTCCATTTACGTAAACTGAGAATATTCAGGTACGTACGTAGTTTACTAGCTAACTAAAGTCAGTGCATAGATAGGCTTCTAAACACTTGAACTCTGTTCATAGATAGGTTCCTATATACATGGTAAATGTATTAGATTTGGAAGTAGATAACAAACACCGTCTGTATATTAGTTTATTTATAACATTTAATATCTTTATCTAGCTTGAACTTCAATAGCCTATCGAAATCTAATTTATCAACTTGTATAAATGATTTGTGTTATAATATTAAAATTTTAATTTAATTAATAATTTGATAATTTAAAAATCACATTATGTTATTTAAACAGCGTGGCTACAACTTAGGTAGGGTTGACGTAAAACAAACATAGTGGCATGAGATGTACCGCAATACAGAAACGAAAATGATATGCAATGCAATCCCCATGGAGCGTGCAATCAATATTGTTTGTGCCGTCCATAGCAATCACCACGTCTAGATATCTGAAATTCCCGTGCATATTTACGCAAACGACCGTATAAAGCAACAGCGAAGTTAAAAAGCAAACTGATGATGGTGGGTTTTCGCTACATCCCATTAGCATTGTAAACTTTTCGTTCTTTCTTACTTTTCGGAGTTTAAGTTAAATATAAAATCGTCATGGTCTTATTGGAAATCATTTATTAAAAAGGTTTTCTCATAATACTAGATACTAGAAGTTACTAGAATACACAGTATTCTACATGCCTTTTATTGTGACTAAATTGCCATTTTAATTGCCGTAAGTTAAATAAGATAACATTAAGGCACGTAAGCTTATACTACATATATTAGACTGCACAGCCACTACGATAAGTAAATCGGATAACTAACAAGGTTTTTACACAAAACCGGAATTTTCCGAAGTCGCAAAAGAAAAGTTAATGAAGTCTCTTGAAAATCCTATCGATATTTCTACGAAGGATTCCTTAATCGATTAGATTTACATAAGATTTCACTATACATTATTACCAACATCGATTTTCATTAAATAGTATCAATAGAAATAACAATTTCATCGTAATAATACAAGGAAAATCTCTGCTAAGAGATAGTTAGAGACTTAATCCCAACTATAAAACATTCTCTTCAAAACATAAATCATGTAAGTCGTGAGGCTCCACGTCAGAGCCGGAATATTATTCAGTGGAGATTATAAAAGGATTTCACAAACTTACATCTCCATAAATAATGTTCATATTTTTTCTACTCGTAGCTTTTTGCCCGCATTTTATTGTGGCCGTGCTTCGTTATTATGTAGTTAAACAAGATAAATTTGTTAAAATATCTACTTAAATTATTGCTGGCTGTATCTTTCACTCGTATTGAACGGAAACAAAACGTGAGATATGATGTTGTCGTACTACATTATTCAGACCCTAAAACACCCTTGTTATGGTTTACTTATGGTTTGTACCGGGCATCCGTTTTCTCAAAATTGTTAAAGATTAATTATATTCAGACAAAACCGGTCGAAAGGTCGAACACCCGACTGAATTATGTAATGGGGAATGGCTCATTTAAAATCTTGTGGGAGTCATTTCCGCGTAGTCCTTCTGAATACTGAATTGTTGCAGAGCTGTATAAAAGAGTGCACTACTAATTTTATTTCTACAACTTCGTAAGTTGTTTAGGAAGTTCCTTATTCTACTCGTATCTCTAAGTTCAAGCCAATCGTAGCTTGTTGCTGAATCGTAGACGGTGCAATGATATTAGATGCCTTGAACGTGAAAATCGATAAACATCCCTGTAAATATAAATGTGGCAGGCATCGTTTCAATCTCACGAATTACCATAAGGTTGCATTTGTCACTGTCACATTCGTTTCATTCGTCATTAGTTTAATGTGACTGTAACCAAAGTGGATACGTGTCAATATATAGTAAGAATAGCCTCCATTTTGGATGGTGAAGGCAAATTATTATAACAACGAAGCGTTGAGGCGATACATCAAATATTCAAACTCGAACGTTGCGTCCACCTGTGTTCCAGCCAAAGTAATGTACGCGGTATAGTACTTCGCCATTATATAAGTACTCTTAAGCATTAAGCTCTTATACTTTACTACAGAACAAAAGTGCTTTATAATTTAAGTACGACTTGAATGATAAGTGAATGTTTACAATGTCACTTATTACTAGAATACCGGTGTAAATGTTCTGCAAAATATCAATTCCTAAGTTTTCCACATCATTGTATTGTCTGTTTATTAAAAGGTATTAACCTGTAACAGTTAGTTGGTCACTTGAAGTATCTCGACAACAGTACCAACTACCGGGTTCAACGGTGGTCCTAAACCATGCTCGGTTTGTTTATGTTTGTTTAAATTAGTCTAGCCGTTTAGACCGAGTTCAGTGACCAACACACGAACGCTAAGATTTTTATAACATTTGTTAAGGTTCAAGATTATATTACATTTCTTACACCCCACTTTTTCGATCCGAGGTGAAAAAGGAATTGTTAATGGAGTTATTAAAACGGACATAAATTATAACAGGCATAATAACGTACAAAATAGAGTAATTGTAGTGCTCGGACATTGGCTTAGATTCAATAGCCATCCATGCTAATTCTATTGAAATGTATTTCAATATCGGAATGCTATGCATAATCATCATAATTTAATATTCAATTAGTAAACTTTGAGAAATCAAAATGATATGCATATCGTTAGCTTTACTGGACTTATGAGTGAAGTTCTATACATATCCAAGTTAAACTAGTTTAAAGTTAGTTTGGGTACCACGTACTACTAAGAATGATACTGCTATCCATAATTTACCAATATAATTTGATTGAATGAGTTACGGAGTTTACTTAGTCTAGTAATGGCTTTTGCAGTTGATATCGGTGTGGTTTCTGATTTACTGCGTAGTCATCAACTCGATTGTTTGTTTCTGTGTGTTAGTTTATGAATAAAAATAATATAAGTGGTGAATACCGACTGCGTCAGGATGGGATGTAACCTTTTTTTTTTGTAAATTAGTCTCCTTAACAAAAGAAATATACATCAAAGTTTGAAATAAATGATCTGTATTTTTTAGAACCCCAAACAGAACTTCCCCCGAAGTTATTCTCCAATTGCTTCAGAGTGACTTCGCCTTCTTAGGGGGTCTATATTCAACAATATTGATGCGTGTTACAGAATAGATAAATTTTGCATTTAATGTTACCAACCTACGGAGCAACCATTTCAAAATTTCTCTTGAGCGAGTCTCAAAACGATTTCTTAATTCCTGCAAGAAATTCGTAAGACGCGAGATACAATTGTAATAAAAATGTATAATTACCCGCAATTTTAAGACTGTTTTATATATTTATTACGACTTCTTTTGTTGGAATTGTGTTCCATTTGATATATAACTTGTGTCTTTGGATATTAAAGAAGAACGTGACTTCAGAATGGCTAATAGATTCAAATATAGGGTACGTACTTAAATGCCTTTGTGCGTAGCAAAGTTTTGATGATACGTCTCAGTTTCAACGTATCATTCAACAAGCTTGACGACTCCTTGGATACTCCGAGTTTCCGCTACACTTTCAATAAAGATAATACTGTGCGTTCTCTATGTTAAACTTAAATACACATGCGTTTAGGGCTATATTTTAATAAATATAATCTTTACTTCTTTTGTGTATTATTATAATTTTTATTTTAGACTACCTATAACGATTCACTAAGAACAAAAGCGGTAGGTATAGTTTTTTTGGTTTTCCCCCTATTAAACCGGTTTTATTACCCGCTGAGATCTTTCTTTTTTCAAAGATAAAAGTTTGATAAATTGCTTGAAGACGAAGTCATAAAACTAAACTTGTATTAAGTGAAGGCAAGAAAGTCTAAAATGCAGCACGATTTCTCGGTTCTTATATTGTTTCTCTACTCATGAAGTTCAGTGAAAGGAGGCAAGGGTTGAAGTAACAATTTGTTGTAACTATATAATTTATTTTCAATATAGACGGTGACAGGTCTTGAAGTTATGTAGCCTGCTATTGGTGTAGTCATTTTATCGTCAATATTACTATGTGTATATTATTATATAATTTATATACTACTCTATATGGTGAGAATGATCTTATGCGTTTTGTTTCTGTCGCCACTTTACAGAAAAAAAGTCGTTTACTAGCGAATTAAAGCTACTTCCTATAAATTCGTTAGTTCCTAACTATTGCCCCCAGCAACTCGCATCATTGCGCAACGCAATGCAAAGTAGTTTCGGTTTGATGTTGCTTTGGAAAGAACAAAGCGTGAGTGCTTTACGATTGTGATATTGTTTTGACCTGGCTTTGAATTTCGAATATTCAAACTGCAATTGTTTACGATTGCTTGTTAATTTGAATTCTGTGCTCGCCTTTTGTTATTGTTATCTCATTGAAACTATACCAAATCGATAACTGTATCAAAGGTTTGGAGAGAACTATTTTATTTGAAATCAATCTAAGCAAATATGACATCATAAATATTTTGAATTATGAGGCTGTAAAAGGCTTCTTAACATGGTGCAACATCTGCTACACAACTACTGTTAGCTCGAAACAACCAAAAAAAAATATGACTACATATACACAAGTGTGGCATAGAAAATGTAGAGTACATCACAACTCAAAACGACGAAACGATCAAAGCCTGTCGTAAGCGTCATTTACATTGATGCCGACCCATTTAAACATGTGTGTACCTACTGTTATTATTTACAGAAGAGGGTTCTATAGAGAGCAAGTTAAAAGGTTGAAGTATTTTCCACCGGAGGAAATTCGCAAGGTAAGGTTTTAAAGACCGATAAATTTTCATAAAAATTGTGTGACTACCGCAAAATTTTGTAGGATTAACTTTACTTATTAAAGAAATAGGTATTAGCAATGCTATGCAAATAATGTAATATAGGTACTGCTTCTTGATTTGCTTTGAAAAATGTGTAGATAGTTGAGTACATGCATAAAATGTTTAGAGGAATATAGCTTTAAAGCTATTAAAATAAAAATAAAAAACAACTCTCACGGCACGGTAACAGTTGCTTATTTCGTAGATATATTGAATTTCAATAGTAGTTTAATAGTTTCAACAGGTGTTGCTAGGTAGCAACATAACAAAAAGAGCAATACCTACTCGCTATAATAATACGTTGTCTGTAGTAGCTGAATACTTACATTACTTCACAGGAAATCCAGCCGGGCGGCGCGCCGCGTATTTTCCTCACGATTGAAAGATGCTGACAGAGATTTTATTAGTTAAAGAGAATTACAATATACCTTATATCCTCGCAACCCTTTTTAGGCAGTCTGCCATTTTCTATTTATGTCGGCGCGAGCAGCGTGGTGTGCCCTCTATAAATCAGAGCCGTTTTGTTCGGGCCCATTACACCGTTTTACCGTCTTCCTACTGAGACAAAATTAGATCATACCGAAGGGAAAACCCGTTCATACATACATAAGTTCAGTTGTAAAACCTTAATAGTTACACCGCTGTACGTACCCTCTCGACTGTTACCCGCAAACCCTTCCTGCGTTAATCTCCCTTTCGTTTTAGTCGGTATTCGAAATCGGGTGAAATTTATGTTTGTTGTAGTACTTTGAGAGGGCATCAAACTTTTTGAATCATGTAAGTATTAAATATTTAGTGGATAGTTATGATGTAATCTACTAAATTATTCAACATTTACATTATCACTACGAACCTGTTATAACTTGACCTACAGAAACTATGTGGACAATTGATCGAAGTTTAACTATCCAAAAATAAAATATGAGCTAAAATAAGAATGTGAAGGAAGATAAGATGTTGGAAGAGTTAACTCCTTGTACAGCAATGCTAAAACGTTAAGCGAGAAAGCTACAAAAAATGGATGAGCATACATTTACTCTTCCACTAAACTGGAAATCAGAAAAGTAATCAATTATAGAATGGCTTAAATCCACCAAATCTGTAGAATAGAAGACTCCAGAGGACCAAGATCAAGTTAGGGAATTACCCCACCGTTATCAATCAATGAATTTCCCCGCTTATCGACTCCTAATCAATCTTGAGTTAATGATGTTGACTCTATCCCGCACAGAATTGATTTGCGATTTTAATCACATCTAAATATTAAATATCTTAAAACCGAGTTCAAACATCTCTTATATTATTAAACTTTTTTATTCCGTATTTTTTTTTAGTGTAATAGCGGAATTAAATCAATTTATTAAGATTATTTATGACAAGAATTTCTGCAGTAAAATCACATTACATCAATGTGTATTGTGTATCATTTACATGTTTGTTTCATTGATTTTATAAAATGGGTTTTAACAAAAAGAAAAGTTCAGAATAAATTTTGTGTATAGTTCAGAATAATTGGAAGAAAAAATCTATAAACGTATAAGACATTATTTGAAGTTAGCTGACACTTTAATAAGTACCTAACTATCGTACGCCTATATGTGTTGACTTATAAAAAAAACAACGATGTGAAGCTGAAGACAAGATGTTGAAAACTGGACAGTAATCATTTAATTAATCAGATGCTTCGGTATTCAGAACCGATGGTAAATTTAATACGAAGTTTGTAAGTTTCAAGGGTGTACGTTGTACGTGTTTGAGTGGTTCGATGTTTCGCTATAACTCAAAGAGGGCTGGAGTTCACGTATCCATTACGCCACGTTCCCGCCATGCCGTTGTGACATGCCTCGGTGTCGCCTGAATTTCCTAACGGAGGCTGTTATTATGTAAATAGCTGCGAGTTGGTAATGGCCTATTATCCAGGCTCTACTAGGCTCTACCCTACAAAGGCTTGTCTCCGAATAGTTATGTGTTGTTCAACAAAATGATTTATTAGGTAACCTTCAAACTGTAAATTAAATATTAACCAATATTATTGTTTTTAAGTTAACATCACCCATAGAGAAAATTGTTCTCTGTCTGTGTGAACACAGACATTTGTTAATTGAAGGCTTAGCTTTGAACTGGAAATTAAAATACGCAGACATGTAAATAAATAAATATCGGCAAGTAAAAAGAAAGCGTCAATGCAAGCGCCTATGTAAAGACTTAAGAATTTAATTGATGATTTCGAAATTTTAATGCGAAGTCAATACGGATCTGACTTCGTTTGTGCATCGAATTAAGGATCG
Source organism: Lerema accius (assembly GCA_001278395.1). Lineage (NCBI taxonomy): Eukaryota > Metazoa > Arthropoda > Insecta > Lepidoptera > Hesperiidae > Lerema > Lerema accius. The sequence continues at coordinate 492,493 of LGAG01002211.1, forward strand.
TGACGAATTTATAGTTACAATATTTTTCATTTCACTTTGTTTTTAATTTATTACTCTCTAACTGATTAAGTTATACAGATGCAGCATCTGAACTGAATTCGATATTGATTTATATTAAGTTACTAGAATAAAAATAAAATATCATTCACGACAATTTTAATTGTTTTTATGAAGTAATTTGTAGTTAAATTTTAAACAATAATTGTTATGACGGCAATAAATTAATCAATAATGGTTAAGTATGCATCAAGCGCATTGGACATTAAAGCTTAATGCATTAATTACGTTGTAATGATTACGACATAACGGATTAGTTTAACTGGCCACTTTGATATCTCTGGCCCATATAGCTTAATACCAACGGCTCTCGTGGGAAGCTAGTCTCTGCTTAGTTAGCTAACGAATTTATTCTAAAATCAACTGTGAAATGCTCTTGCCGAGTTTTAGTTGCAGTGTCAGTGAACAAAGTATTAAGGAGGTTTCTATATATTTGGTTCCGAACAAAATGGTTGCCAGTGTGTATTAATTATCTTGAATTAGATAATATTTTTATATACTAAAATACATTATTTTAAAAGTGAACGTTGAGTTCTTAAGTATCACTCTCATATTCATAATTATACTCAAATTTTATTTATACTCTGTCGCGATTTACTCTCGGCACTTTAAGCAAAAATAAATTTGCCTTTTTGTTGCCACTAACAACTACGAGTACTTTACTTCTGCTTTAGAAACATAGAAAGGTCGTTTTCGACTATTAAATAACATACGAGGTTAAAGTTTAAGCTCCAAGAACGATGTACATTTTTTTAATTTCAAGGAGAATAGATACGTATCACGTAAATTAGCAATCAATAGAAAAACATCCTAAAAATCCTTTCATAAGCTAAAATAAAAGTTTTAAATTGGTTTATTCTCAATGACGAGGAAGACTATTTCTTTTTACATAATGTAAATAAATCAAATTTGTTTTAGCATAATCAATATGTGCGACATACATACTTTCATGATTTTTAACATTTTATAAATCAAAGTAGCTTTGCATTGTCTGTACGCATAGATCATTCAAACTACTTGACTTACCGGATAGATCAAAATAAAAGAAAATAGCAGAGATTTGAAAGCAGAGCTGCTAATGAATCTTAAACCTTCGAGTACTTGTCATTAAAACCACTTTTCCGTGAGCAAAACCGCAGGCGCTTGCCTGGTTGTTAATATAAACTCGTTACACGATCTAGATCTTCAGCGCTAGATTACATGTGGGTTTGAATTTTCCAATTGTTACTTTACGCCATAAAGATAACCCATTCTATATTTATAACCCTAAAGAGATTGTACGCTAAATTGGGTATTTTCATGTCCATTCCCTACTCGGCTAAAATGGCATTTTTATTAGAAATAAACACTCAGTGATATTAAGTATCCGAAATAAATTTTAATAAATAAATAATTGACTACCTTATAGGGTGGAATTTGGTAAGATGTTTATAAGGAACAATAGTTTTTTGTGGACCTACGATATTTTGAAGTAAAATATGATAATCCAAAGATAATTATGATAATAATGTATAATAAACTTTGGTATCTAATACGCTGTGATAATTTACTCTCACAGAGTTTCAAATCTTGACCATTCGCAAAGTTATAATTGAAATTATTGTTAGTTCAGAGAACGCCTCTTGTAGTGGCACAAATTCAATTAACGGAAACCAGCTCATCTCTATTCTAAAATAGAGAAGTACAAAGTAATTCACTTTTTTTCTATTAATAGTAGGTACCAACACAACCAATTATAATTATGGTGTCAATAAAAATATTTTTTATGGATAATATAAAAATTTTAAGACGATTAAATTATAATTAGCGCTTTTGTTTTTTTTTTTAATTCGTGCCTATGCTTTATGTTAAAAAAAATTAAATCTATTTAGCTAATAATTTTTAAAATTTACGCGGTTCTCGTAACCAAATAAGAACGAGAAAGAATTACAATATTACTGAAAATGCGTTTACCTAAATTTATTTGTCAGCGTGTGACTGATTATAGAAGTGTAATATAACAGTGAAATATGGCTTTTTCCCAAATGACAACAAAACGGTCCAAATCCCTCATGTGAGATTTTTCAACAAGTTTCTCAATTTCGGTGAAGGCTTAGCAGTTTTACGAGTCTCGGGAGACATCCTCAATCGTTTTGCCTACAAAGTATTATTTCATATGTATTTCCCTCGCGCGTCGGTAGGTATACTGCATTAGGGAGGTGTTTTTGCCGTTTTGCCCTAAATTCACGGATCGGACTACAAAAAAGGACCATATTCCTATTTTGGAGGCCGGCTACTGTCACCGCAATAACAATTGGATTTGAATAGGAGGATACGTTTTTACCTAAGCATCGTGAGTATAACCGAGTTATTTAGAGGTGCTTGTTTGTTTCTTGTGAATATCTGCGCAACTTTGAAAATACATATTGGACTCAAAACAGGTTAGGTTTTTTCAACAAAGATGGCAAATACTAAGAGTAAGTGATAAGATAATAAATTCTTGTAGCTCACTAGTGTATTACGTACGCTTTACCTCCATGATTATCGCTTAATATCTATCAAATTTACATTGGAATATTTCAATAAAAGCAGGTTTGGGGTTAGGTACTGCGCTGTTAGCACAATTCTCTGCGATGGGTAGGTACAATAGGCCTGAGGCTACGTGATCGGCCGAGTGTTGTACCGGCAGTACACGTTTATGATGTTACGATTTTGTACATGAGAGTAATTTCACGCATTTGAACTGTCCGTGTTCTTGTTAAAATGATTAAAGATCAAATGGAATTGGATTTAATGAACTCCTTTATTCCTAGAATGTAAGTCTATCTTGTTTACAAACGAACGAGGCTATAGGGTAAGGTTTTTGCAGGTCGATAGGTTCTGTATTACCCAAATTAATTTGTTTTGATGTAAAATGTGTCTAGAAGCCTGGATCTTTGTCCTCCTTATAAAATTGGATGGTTGTTTGTGTCATGTTTATCATAAATATTAGTAACTGGCCACTCATCACTACACTATATGTTTGATAGTTATTTTATATGTCTATCTACATTGTGAGTGACCAAACAATACATTTTTATAAAAAGTTTAAGTTCGATAAATAAATCGTTATTTCTCGACGACATCTTTTGTTATTTCGTCACAATATTTTTATTCCATTCCTCATCGAGCTTGGAATTCAGAATAACTCAGTATTCAGTAAAACAGTCACGGATCAACTCATTCTGGAATTCGAAGTCAAATCACATAAATAAATGAAACAGCTATTCTATATTACTGAAATCAACATTGACTTTGTAGGTCTATAAAAGTACCTATTTTGTAAGTTTTCAAAGTCCTACCAAAATATTTGTAAGGGTTTCGTAGAAAAATCACTACGTGGGTAAGTTGGTCTGTTTGTCTGTTCTCGACCTAGCTGAGCTGATAATAATAAAGGAGTTGATCAGACTAATTAGCTGATTCTAGAACGCTACAGTCTGTGAAGGTATAGGTATTAATTATCTTTTTATTAATGGTGTAAATAATAGACACAAATCTGTATATGGAAGCTGATACCAATATGTATTTTTTTTACCAATCGAGAATATACTCAGATACTATCGAAAGAGAGTGACGGGTTATTTGGTAGCTGCCAGGTGACGAGAGCCCGTTGACATGCGTCGGAACGGACACTTGTCATTCCGGAAGCGACCGACGACAGAAATAGCTCCATCCGTTCTCTACCTCTCGAATATTTTCTACTATAAAATGCTAACTTATTCATTGACCACCGTACTACTGATCACCTAATAAAACAAATGAACAACGTGTAATACATAGTCATTAGTCATTACACAATATACAGCGATGTGATTTTTTAAATTGGCAAAGTAATGGATAGCTAAAATCTCGGTACAAAATTACTTTAAACTTAATTAATGCGGCTCGGTCTTTCCTGGTAATTAAATACTGCAGTTTGACTACCTACCGATAAAAATTAATCAATAAAAAATATATTTGAAGGGGGCAGCCCTAGTTGACTAATGTCAGCTGTCGCTAACAGTTGAGGCGGTTTAACTCAGTCTGTATCCTTTAAAATATGAATGAACACACGTGTAACAAACTTCAAACGCCTACTTGAGTATGATTTAAAATTTACTGAGCGTTATTTAAGTAGTTAGCATTTGATTCCACGTCTGTCTTATAATGTCCTACAAGCAGTATTCTACACTTAAAAACTTAATTTTTTTTGGGGGGTTATGTGTAAAAAATTATATAGCCTATGACACCCCCACAATGGGAACAAATCCCGTGACACTTCATATGATATAATTAGTCAAGCCGTATAGGCTGTAGAGCGTGCCAAGAAAGTAGACAAAATCATTATTTCTTTTTGGTAAAGTCGGGTCAAAAGATGGCGATGACCACTTACCGTTATACGCTCAATAAAGGACACGTATCTGTTCTTTCCGATAATTGAAGAGGCCTTCACTACGCAGCACATCGTTCAGGTTCGGATTAGTACGTTGTCAGTAACATTATGGCAAATAGGAAATGAAAAAAAGCCCTAAAAGGGTTAACATTATATTGCTACAAGCAATGATTCATCCTCGAATCGGACAAGCTCGGTTTTACAATAACATTTTTCAGTTCGCAGGTGCTCCTAAGCCATGTGAGTTATCGTTGACATCGTGTTATTGTTTAACCAAAAACTGCCGAACAAATATGGTACTAGATTTTTATAAAAATAAAACTAAAATAATAATTACAAAAAATGGTAGATATCTTGTCTGCAGTCTAATGAAGAATACTTTCAGGGACTCCTCACGCATCAACACATCCACACGTAAAAACATATTTTTTCATTTTACCACTTTAGAAGTTTTTTTTTAATCCTTTTCAGTGCACGGAAACTAATGTTTAGCATTCACTGATTGGGGTTCCGAATGTACGTTGTTCGTCAATCACTCACCGTTGACGTTTAATGAAGTAGATATAATAAACAACCTACCTTTTGTTTCTTATTTAGGCCACGACCACACCTTAACTACGAATACAAGTAGGTAACATTTTCCTCTACTAAGTCTAAATGTTACTGAAATTATCAAATGCTTTAGATATTTTTTTCTTAAATAACATTCCTCGTTTACTTCGAAATCGTTTTCACGTAATAAAATATTTCATTTACAACTTCTATGAATTCACAGTAAAAATAATGTTTTGGCAGTTTCTTAATTACATATTAATTAGGTTTCGTGAACTTAAATAGTAAGTTAATGTTTTAAAATGTATTACTTTAGCGAAGGTAAATGGCAGCCCCAAAGGAATCTTCTTAAATCCTTGTAAGTGTAAATGACTACAAAGGGTACACTATAGGGATGCTTAACTAATTTTATTAATTACTAGGTATTTACTCTAGCTTTTCCTCGGGAAACGTGTGCCAAAGCAGCTATGCATCGTATAGCTTACCATTAATCATCAGGCGCTAAAACATATAATCGTCCATAATGATCCCAATAGATCTTACAATCAGGATATCTGTCCTATGGCCTTCTCCTAAGTAAGAACTATCTGTTTACCAAATATCAAATGAATCTGTTTAGTAGTTTAGTTGTGAAAACGTAACAGATAATAGTTCAAAAATTATATACTTACATTTTATCTTTATTGAAATATATGAATTAGGCTAACACATACCTACTTACCTATCACTAATTTTTGACATACTTACATCAAATAAGTTTTCATTAACGTATATCTTATTAGTGAACATATTATAAATACAATTAGACAAATTATTAATAGATTATTACTACAAATTATTAATATACTTATAATACTTGTATTGCAATATATTTCACAAGAATGTATACATGAAAAGGTAGTAAATTTAATTCACAATTGGTGCTCAATTTGTGTATAAACAGTGCTAATAGGAATTGAACAAAACATACAAATTATTAAATCAATTCATGCGGTAAGCAATAATAATTTTCCAGGTTAATTTTTCAGATGAATGCTTCCAAAACACCGCAGTGTGTGCTAAAATCATTTTATTTCACTGCAAATATAGTTAACTACGTAGGTACGTATGACACTATATCACAAGTGCTGTATTATGAGACTTTGTTTGAAAGGTGTTTCAATTTGATTAAATACTACTAATATTACTTAAAAAAAAATTGTCTAAAACACCAATCAATACATTGAACAAAACAAACTTCAAGAATTATTTTCGTGGCTATTCACAAATCTAAATCTAAATTTCAAAAGCATTTAGTACAGATCGTAAATAAACAGACGTCATTATATAACTAAAATAACACTGTAAAAATGTCCACTAACAATATTGGAATTCTTGATGAAGTTAAATCTATGATTGAAAGTTATTGTTAGCTTAGGGCACGTCCCTTGCAGTGCCGCAACTAACAAATCCAATTAACAGAAACTGGCCTCGGTTCGTGAGATGATGGAGACGTAAAAATTGGTTTTGTGAAATGAATTTAATATTTTACTTACTTCCACATAAGTATTCTTATGTTATTGTAGCCCATCCAACAATTAGGTCTCGTTAGTACGTATAAGTATACCTATAGGTATATCGGAACTCTCACTCCCACATTCCAGTGAGAGTTCCGATATACCTATAAGTGTGAACGAGAGATATGATAAACTGATTGATGACGTAGTCTGCACGTTTGTAATGGCTCTACTATTTATAGTAATTTCTAGTATAAATATCATACATAATTTTGAAATTAAAGCAACTTGGTTTCGAGCTTTCTTCATCTGTACAAGAAATTTTCGGTTGATTTAAACCACAGCTAGGTAGGTGTACTTTTTCACCTCATATTATTTACTATGTGAATGAATCCAGAATAATTACGTCTACACTCCACTGAAAGTAATGTAACTTCAATATAAATCTTTTACGCCGCAGATTACTTTTACGCCTTTGGCAGCATTTTGTTGTTTTATTAGTTTTTTTCTCTTTATTTTATTGTCTTAATGTTAACTAATGAATATTGAATCCGTTTAAGTAAGACTTGAGTAGGCAGGCGCGTAATCCAAGGGTTGGTTGCCTTTGTTCAGGTTTTTGTATGTCTAATTTGTAGTATTAAATAAGATGTAGTATCACAACAATTCTAGGTAAAATATATTTACAAGACACTTAATCTACTGTTTTTGTTTTATTTTGTTCAGGCTCCAAAATGATTAATGGATTATATTGAAATTCTGTAAAGCTTCGGAGTACTAAAGCTCGAGCCTACTAAATTATTGTTATTTGAATAGGTCTCGAAGTTAGATAGTTAAGTTAGTTGATTACTTTTTGGGGACTACGACCAACTTTTAAGTTAATTTAAATGGCACTAATTAAAGTGGTCAGTAACTTAAAAATCCCAGCAGTTACATTGAGCAGTGGAAATAATGAGTTGGGCAGTAAAATATTTTTTGGGCAGTAAAATAAAAAGTGTGGCAGTAAAACATGAGCAGTACTAAAAATGCAAAGTGGCGGTAATTTTATTATAAAAGGAGCAGTTCAATAAGTAATTGGGCAGTAATACATGAGCAGTAATTTAAAACAAATTGGCCAGTTACATTGGGCAGTTATTATAAGCAGTTAATGTGGGCAGTTAAATTAATATTTTTAAATAATGAAAAGAATTTGACAAAAATCTCATTTTTAAAGGTCTTTGGTTGGGTTAGGTTAGGTTGGTATGATTTTAATCATTCGGAAGGAGGAAACCCGCGTCAGCGGGTTTCTGACGACATTTGTGACATAATCCAATTATACAATAATGATAATCGTGTAGACTTCAATTAAGTGGGCAGTAAAACTTATAAAATGGCATACCAAAAAGTTAAGTAAAAAACGCGTTATTTGACGACGAACACTAAAATGTGAAGGTGTGTTAGGTAAGGGTTAGGTTTAAATTTCGTTTGCCCTATTAAATCTTTATTTTAACCCTACGAGTTACTGCCCTCAGGTTGCTGCTCACAAGTTACCGACCAATTGCAACTTTATAACTGCCCACTATTAACTGCCCATTTAATTATTTTACTGCCGAAAAATATATTTATAACTGATCGTTTTCATTTATTTTACTGCCCAAACTTTACTGCCAATGTCATCAATTTTACTGACCAAAATCGAAATAAATTACCGCCGCGTTAAACTAGTGCCAATTTAAATTTCGTTTTTAATCTTTTCTTACAATGTCAATAAAATGGCTATTCTTAGCTTTGATTAAGTGAATTTGAGCATGGTTTATACAGAAAGTGGTTTCAACGGTTCCAACCCATAAATAAGTCAGTAAAATATATGGATTCTTCGTTGTTTTATTACTGTACCTAAGGATTAGTAACCAAACCGTATCTCAAGATTTTTATCCATTGGAAAGGTTCTGTTTATATTTAAGGACTGCTATTTACCGCTAATCGACGGCTTACCGTGATCTCTAGCACAAAACCACCAAGATTTTTAGTACGAACGTGTGACGATGACGTATTAAATAATTCTCAAAACGAAACAAAGCAATGTCGGGTGATAAATGAAAATGGAGAAAGGTTACCCTTACTCCTCTAGCCTTTGTTCAAGCGAAAATCAAATAAAATTTGCTTGTAGGACTAGAATATCATCAGAGTTTGTAATGTTTTGTTGGAAATATGTTTGCATGTACGGAGTAACTACTCGTCTAGACCCAAGATCTAGCGTTGTGAAAAAATTTTTGCTCATTTTAGAGACAAAAGCAGACCGGATTTGTTGGCTGCGGGCTTTCCCCGGCCGCGGATCTGTTGCGGTAACTAATGGCGCGGCTTGAAATGTGTATTACTATTAGTGAATCTCACGTTACAGGGACCGTTCTAAATTCCCTACTTTACTTCGCCTTTATGAGAAAATTATTTATGAGGAGTGCACGATTGTTTAGCTTGAAGCTACTTATCTATTTTAAGTATGACCCGTAACCTGACTCGCTTCACGGAGGAATAAGGTATTCCTTTGTAACTCTGAAGTAAGACAGCTGTTAAACGTTTCTAGCCGGTGTTTTACAAGTTTTGTACTTGCTTTGATATTTATTTAAATAATACTTAAATATAAAAGTTGAAACTTTTGTACTTCAGATCGTTTTGTATACCTATTCAGATACTTACGTTACTATTTTCAGTCGCTTCATAACGTTCTAAAAAATATGGATGAATTGACGAGTCCGAAAGCCCGAATAGTATATTATTATAGTAGATACTTAGTTACGAGAAAAGTCTACAAAAGAGGATTGTTCCTAACCCTAATTAGGTACCTAACGTACTATCAAAATTCGTTACACGATGAAATAATATTTTACGAAACCTTAATTTATGAGATCTCGAACCCGAAAATATATAATTTCATCATTCGTATCAATTTTTCATGTCGGTGAGTAGTTATGTATGTACCGAGAAAAATTATTTGTTCCATCAGAAACCCCCACGGGGTCGGATCGGTCTACACAAAAAGTCTGTTAAAAAGGTTCATATTCTCATTTCGACGGATTTACTAATCCCATATCGCAAGGATTACAATGAAGGTATAATGTTTTTAAGAATCTAAATATGACAAACCCGATATTATCATTTCTCATCTTCCATTATCGTAAAAATGATAACGGACGATTTTTACTGAACGAAGCTTTTATTTAATAAGATTTTATTTGTACCTTAAAAATTGCTAATGCTGCAATTACACGGGCTGTAACAATGCGTTGCAAGGAAGGATTAACATGATAATTAGTATTGTTTTAATTAGGGCGATACACCGAACTTCTAAAGAAGCGTCTTATAAGTATCACTATCTCGTTCGTCATAATCACAAGCATGAAAAAGTTTTTCGGCACACAATCTTTAGTTAGTTAGTTACTAACTTTAGACGCTATCGAATCCACACTCGACCTGCTAAGTCCGACACGTCTTTCCTCTCCTTAATCTTTTACTCCTTAAACGCATATAAAATATGATGCATGTTCAAAGTATGACGAGAGTGTGGAAGTATAGCTCGGGAGTCTATTCCGGGCGCATCCGGCCAGCCAGCTGTCCGCTCCGTTATGTGAAAACTGCGCCCCCTGTCACTTACACCCAATCTCGGAAAGCATAAATTAAATGTCACTTTCAGCGGACGCAAACCGCCCCAAGAAATTATCAACATTTTGATATTCAATTTATTTATTTTGAACACGTCACGGGCGAAGTGACATATTTATTTCTGCTGGATGCTAATTAGGTACGCAGATATGATGTAATGTTATGTGTTAAATGAAATATTCTTTACATCGTTATCATAAAATATGTCAATTGAGGGTTTTGAAGAATAATTTTATAATTTAAAATATGACTTCCAAATGGTAGTGTGTACATTTTTGTGTAAGAAATGGATCTATTTTCGTACAATCAGTAGATTCACTCCACACTGATTCCACCGTAGAACTTCCGTTATAATTTCTTACTTATTGCAATTACGAATATGGCTATAAAAATATAAGCATTTTTAATTTAAAGAATTACGTCGTGCACAACATACAATTACACATACGGCAAAGGTACTATTAGTGTTAAGTACCAAAGTGAACTAAACATCACAAAGCGCGATTACCGAATTCGTAGTGTAAGTGTGGTGAAACTATAGGTATGAATGGGTCCCAAAGAGCATTCTGTTCATTGTGCACACTAATACTACTAAATAACAATACAGCCAAAATCCAGTTGGCAAATATATTCATTATGCCTGTTTGATAGGGTTGCCACTTTTTATTATGATGTAAGTATTTTTTTTAATATTATAGTTATTAATGAAAAGACAACATGCAGCAGGTACACATAATACCTGTGATAAAACAAATATATTTTACTATGACTTCACTCTTGTGATATGAATCAAAGTTTAAGGTTAATTCTCAGAAATTCGTCTCACGAAAATTTAACACTTTCTTGCTAATTCAGCGATCCTGTGGAATAGAACGTTTTAACAAACGCAGCAGTGGACTAGAACAATACGATAAAAAATAAAATACTTTATTATACAGTGCGAGTGACAACCCTACTAGCACTAATGGGTCTACGGTCAGAGTTGCGTTTTGTCTCGCCGAATGAAAAGGAGTCGATAGTTTCGAGGTCGCCCACCGTCCCACCGACCATCCACCAAACGTTACGATTGCGTGAAAAAGGAAACAGAAGCTATTTCCTAAATGCCTTCCCATTGTTTACACATTTACGGCGATAGTTTTCAGTTAGATATTTACGTAGCAATAATATTAAAGAAATGATTTCGTGTTGAACCGAGTAAAAGAAGAGTAGGTAGGTACTTAGTATAATCTAGACTATACGATTACTTTTTAAAGACTAAAGGTCCCTTTAAGAAAGAACTATAATTACGTAATGGTATATCTACAACCCAAACTTTAATTTCCGTAAAAGTAACCATTACTTTCTAAGAAATTATTTTGTCATCGCAGTTTTTCTCGAAAAGCTGCGAGAAATCTTCACATAATCACGTATAGTGGCGTTAACGGCTTATCATAAAGTATTGTGGGAGTAGAGTATATCATATACGTCGTAATAGCACTACGTCTAATATCAAAGTGTCGGAGGTTTTTGTCTTATGGAAGATATTGTGAGTCCATTTGCTTATAACTCGTGGGACTGACAAAGTACAATGCTTCAGCCTGTACTAAGCGAATTCTATGAACTAAGTAGAATCCGAGGGCAATATGCTAATATGTTTTCTCTGAATAGCTAATCATATTGCTTCATGTATAAACTGCTGTCTATTTCTCCGAGATTAAACATAATAAAGGCCTTAACTGACATGCTAAAGTATTTGGCGTAAGCTGGAGAATATGCAAACATAATAAATCGTTTTTATTGGTATTTGGTGAGTAAACTTCGTCGCTGTAGTACTTCTTTTTTTGGGAATTTCACAGATGAATTGTATGTTCTTTCGCGTCTTTTACGTCTTTACAGATTAGTCGTCGTCTCTTGATATATTACTGCAATGCGCTTTTTATATAGCTTTTAATGGTATTGACATTGACTTTTTATGAATTTCATATACTTAATATTATGAATATTTATACTCATTTTAGCAACTACCTAATAGATATTTGCTACAGAATTTGGTACTATCTATTCTATAGTATAAATTATTTATAGTAAAAAACATATTTCATTCAAAAAATTTTTTTGCGAATCGAGGACGACCTAAGGAAACTTTTATTACCTAAGCCATCGTCATAGCTCATAAAAAGATAGATCAGTAAGTACCGTAGCATAATGCACATTTTTTATTCGTGTCTTTCTGAAATCGGAAAGAGCGGCAATAAAACGCGTGAAGCATGCGGGCTTGACTTCCAAATAAAAGGACTGGAGTGTGTATAAAAATCTAACGAGGATGTCGGCCGGAGCTTTTCAGAGCCCGTGTCATTAATCTCTGCTTTATTATAAACACGGCAGCCGACCGAATCATAAACACGTTTAATGCGCACTCAGTCAGCTCATACACATCACTTTGCTTCAAGTTCACCGCAAAGTCAAAAGGCGCACGTCCTATACACTGTAATATATCATTCGCAATTTACTCAGGATAGTGATAGAAAGAAGTAAACATTCATGTTTTGGTAATAAACAAGAGTGAAATTAACTAACAAAAAGCTTTATGATGGTTCGTATAGTGTTTAAAGGCTACGTTTTTGTTACAATATCTACCTATCTATAAATTAATTTACGATAATATTTAAAACTAGTGGACCCGCCCTCGCTTCGCGTCGGGAAACCTATGCCGAAACGAAAGTAAAAAAAAAGTAGCCTAAGTTACTTCTTGATATATTAGCTGTCTGACAGTGAAAGTCCCGTCAAGATTGGTCCAGCCGTTTCAGAGATTAGCCGGATCGAACAGACAGACAGACAACATTTTTTTAAATGTCATTTCGGTAATGTATCGTGTATACATACGTATGCATTTAGTAAAAAGCGGTTATTTTAATATTACAAACAGACACTTCAATTTTATTTAGTAGTATAGATATAGATACCTATAGATAGTATAGATAGTATAGATAGTATAGATAGTATAGATATAGATGATGATTGATCGA
>LGAG01002214.1:0-13124 GCA_001278395.1 Lerema accius
CATAGTAAGTACATGTAGTTTTAGAAAAGATGATGTTTTAAATACATTGTCTGCCTAGAGTAGGATGTCTTGATTTTCAAGGAACTGTTATTTTCAAGTTCTTCATCTTAATCATTACGAGAAATTAAAATAATTTTTTCACAAAATATATTATAATTATACTTACAGCCATAATGTTTAAATGTTACTAGAAAACACTTTAAAATGTTGTAACCGATATTTTGTTTGTTCCAAATACAAATTTGTTGAATTATTTTTAATATGCACTTGATTTTTGTTGACATTTAAAGAGTATTATTTGTATAGGTTCAGCGGCTCTTCAAAAGCGTATAATGGCTCTGCTGAGGAAGATTGAGCATTGTGTCAACGGGGTGCAGCCTGTCTGGGAGGAGACCTTTAGATGTTGGTGTGTATATGACACATTATATACTTACTACGACTACATTATGTGTCTGAAAAATATTATAGAATTGAAACTCTGTTTAGTAAAGGTTGACAATTTTATCATATTTACATTGAATATCCTACTAATATTATAAATGTGAAAGTTTGTAATGATGTTTGGATGTTTGGATGTTTGGATGTTTGGATATTTGGATGTTTGGATGTTTGTCCCTCCTTCACGGTCTAACCGCTGAACGGATTAAGCTGAAACTTGGTACACAGATAGGTTGCATCCAGGAATAGGACATAGGATACATTTTATCCCGATTATAGGTTCCCTTGGGATAAAATCTATATTTTGTTTATCGACTTTTCCGCGGGCGGAGCCGCGGGCATCGTCTAGTGTGTCTATAATTATGTTATTTGCGTGTCATATCGTTCCTTGTGTTAATGTTCAGTTTAGTGTCAAAATTGTGACTTTTAATTAACGACTGTAAGTGATGTAGTCGTTGCATTTAATACAAAAACGATTGTATAGCATTTAGTACTTAGACTTCAGACAGAAATTAGTACGTGTAACATAGTGAGGCAAAGTTCTACATCAAAATATACCGGGATATAATCGTCATGTGCTGTCGTCAGGGACTCCCTGTGCAAGCTGCTGCAGAAGTACCCGAAGGGCGTGGGGTCGGCGGAGGAGCCGCTGGAGCCGCTGCACCGCGCCGCCGCCAAGAGGAGGGTGTCGCAGCACCCTGCCTCCGAACACGACCTCGAGGTAACACTGTTTAATCTATCTATAATCTATGACAACTGGCTAGCCTGGAGCTAAAGTGGTCTATGTTACAAATTAAATTTATCAAATGAAGCGCGTTTCAAGTCACTATATTTAAACAACCAACCAAATTTTAAAGTGGTATTTTAATGATAACCTTACTTTGGTAACCGGGTGACACTTGAGACCACTTTTGCTTAGATTCATTTATTGTTTTAAAGTTCAAATATTGTTTTTAAGTTAAAAAATGCTCACAGCCAAAAATGTTACATAGACCACTTTAGCTCCAGGCTAGCTGACTATGGTCTATGGACCAGAGAAATTGGACTTCTGCTTCCCCGCCCTTCCCTTTCCTCCCACACAAGCGAAAAAAATGGACGTCACGCGAAGTTGCGCTCCGCGAAAATAAGAAGCAATAATTTGTTTTGTGCACATAAAAGTTAAAATCCAGTCTCCAAGTGTCCCAGAACCCAGCAAGGTAGGTGGTAGTTGCATTGTCTAAACAAACACCCACACTTATATGTTTTTTTTACTTCCCCTATTAACTGATCCGTAGGTGAAATTCAAATTAAGATACCGTAAAGAAGAAAAGAGAAAACTCAAGATGGTATGATTGATTAAAAAGAAAAAAGAAACAGTGCAATTACAATGAGCTCTCCCGTTCTGCTTATACCTCAGAGTTTTGTCTGAAATAGTTCTTAACAGAAATTATGATATTGTTCATCTATGGTTATGTTGTCGTAAAGGAGAGACCTAACATTGGCTACCATATATACGTGGTATACGTGGTACCTATAGTAAACGTGGTATCGTTGTAGATGCAAGTGCAGGAGTGGGCCAACATCACGTCGTTCCTGTGCGCGCTGGGCGGCGTGTGTCTACAACGGAAGCCCGTCTCCGCCTGGGCCAATGTTCATGGTTAGATATAGACAACATTATACTTTGATATGACTCTTGGCTTAAACACTGAAATTCAAATCATTTATTTCGTCTTAGGAATTAATAGCTCACCTAATATCAAAATTTACAATATAAATAACATAAAAAAATTAAGCAAAGTAATTTACATAATTAGATCATTAGAACAAAAAGTTCCTAAAGTCTCGTTAGACGATACCTATTATATCATCGGCTTTATGAAACAGATACATTATACTTAAGCCTGAGCATGCTAGTGTCGGCTGGATGGAAAAAAAGTCGGAGGAAAAAACTCCCGTACTCAAATGAAAAAAAAAATCAAATCATTTATTTAGTCTTAGAATCATCTAATAGCTCACTTAACGAATACTCTACTACATACTCTTTTTACATTACTACTATACATAATATAAACTATTATGTTACTACTTTTTATCTAATCTTCGCTATAACATAGAGTATTTTAATAAGAAGGTCAATTTATGTATTCTTGGCCAGCAGTGCGTTGGTGTAATCACTTACCATCAGATGACTCGTCTGCTCGTTTGCTTGCCTTAGTATATATAAAACTATCGGCATTGTTGAGTAATATAGATAGCTAATACCTCTTTCATGTTGTCTTATGATCAGTGGGAGGAGAGCTCAAGGGTGTTCCTAGACGCACCATCGGCGTCCCGCGCCGTGGCGGGAATGAAAATGATGGTAATTAATACATTTATTATTTACTAGTGGACCCGCCCTCGCTTCGCTTCGGTAAACAAAAAAGTAGCCCAAGTTACTCCTTACTACATTAGCTATCCGCCAGTGAAAGTCCCGTCAAAATCGGTGCAGCCGTTTCAGAGATTAGCCGGATCAAACAGACAGACAGACGGACAGAAAGACAAAATTAAAAAGAAGGTTTAATTTGGTATTTGTATACATTCGTATGCATTAAGTAAAAAGTGGATATTTTAATATTACAAATACTTCAATTTTATTTCGTTGTATAGACAATTTCCCTTTGTTTATTATGCTCCGTATTATCGTACCATTTTAAAATCACAATGTTAATTACATATTTCTATCTATTTTGTTGACAGATGCAAGAAAATATGCTGTTCTGGTGAACAGTTCGCAAGAAGTCCAGTATTGTCCAGTCACGCAGTGAGTTGAAAAAAATATGTTATTTTATTTTCTTTATTTACTTTATCTATTATTGCCTAATGAGAAATGGGTAACTTACTTATCCTTGAAACTAATTTAATCCGTAAATGAAATATTTTTTGGGAATTTGGAAAGACAGTGGAAATTTTGAAAGTTCAGTAAGCTTTGTTATCTATAAAAAGTCCAACATTTTTTTGTCTGTTTATCTGTTCGTTGAAAGCGTTAAAATGTCTACCGACGCAGTGGACCATCACTACTACCACTCACTCACTATCTAGTTCACAATAAAATAGTGATTGATAGATTGACTTTGTCGTCAGGTTCATAGGGCAACTACTCCGCCTCTTGTTATGCACTAACGAACGGTTCGGCGCCGTCATCCAAACACACGTGAAGCAGCTGGTCGGCCACGAGATGTCGCCCGCGCTCTACCCCATCCTCTTCGATCAGATCAAGGCCATCGTTGATAAATTCTTCGACCAGCATCAACAGGTGGGCTTAGTTCATGTTTACTTTATGTGAATGCGTCATCTGTTTATACTTATCTCGCTCTAACTCTTTAAGAAAAGTAGTGAGTGAAAGAGACGCATAGTCATAGATAATATAGTGCTTATTGACCTTGCGCTGTGCAACTGCGTGCGTAAGTGCGTGCGTGCGTACATACATGCGAGCGTGTACGCGTGCGTGCGTGTGCCTAAAATGTTACGTACGCATTGACGTACTCGTATAATCGTTCCCTCCAACTCTTTACTAACTCCTATTTATTTAACATATTATTATTTAAATTGTTGTTGCCTATGACGTCATTTAACGTTTTCTTTTAGCATGATCCCTGGTACATTCATAGTAATTCCTCTTTACGTATTAAAAATAAAAGACAAGGTTTATTAGACCATGTAAATTTTGCCACGGCAGGTGGTGCTGACGGACATCAACACTCAGTTCGTGGAGCACACCATCTTCATCCTGATGAGCATCCTGGACAATAAGAAGAGCGGCCAGCCCTCGGAACACCTCAGCACCACCTCCATCGAGGGACTTATGCTGGCTATCGTTCGGTAAGAATACTGTCCAATAACATGGTACAGTGGTGGAACCAGTAATGGACATGGCACCAGTAATGGACACATTTTCGATATTGTTTGCATTAATAACTGGGTATGGAGATATTTTTAATCTAGCCGCACTAAAACATTAACAATAGACCCTTGGCTGTTACCATGTCAAATATTAATAGGATCCGATATCTTATTTTCATTTGGCAGAAGAATTAAAAATGCTGCGACAGCGCGTTGACGAAAGTTGTAGTTTTCTTAGACATTTTGTTAAGAAAGTGAGTATTTCATTTTGCTAATATTTTTATTGTGTGTTGTTATTACTTATGAATTGTAGTATTTTATAAATACTTAAATGTATCGACAACAGGATTCGATTTAATCTTTACGCGTAAATTCACAGAAATATTATATTATACGAGGTGTTCATTACTGGTTCCAATATCTTGCAAGTAACCAATGATGGACAGTTTGTATCCATGGTTATTTTATATGTTTTTTACGGGGTATTTACTATTATTAACTCCTTTGGTTACTTGATTTATATACTTTGTTAGCTTCTTGATTAAGTATAATGATTACATCTGATGGGAAAGCTTTTTAAGGCAATTTTTTTTTTTGCCGTCAATACATTCTAATTCTTGTACTATTTACCACATTGTGGCGAAGATATAACGAAAGTACGGTACAGGTTTAGGTTATATGTCGATGTACGTGTTAGTTCATCTGTTCTTGCATAAATACCAACACTACTTATTTTAATTAGACAAATGAGGCACCACTAAAAGGGTCATAAGTGTCCCCTGGGTATAAGTTCAATCAGATTCAAATAACATTTAAAGGTAACAGGTCATATAGTATGTATATTATACTATACTTTATATATTTTTATATAGATTTGTATATATATAAATCTATATATAGTACTACTAAAATAATTTAAAAAATCTTGTTATTCCCATTCTAGTACTAATAGGTGTCCATGACTGGGTCGTCCATTACTGGGGGTGTCCATAACTGGGTGTCCATCACTGGATATGGGGTGTCCATTACTGGTGCTTTGGGTACTTTTACTTTAACAATTTTTTATTGAAACATACAATTATTTGAAGCTAAATTAAGTATAACAAAGTGTTCCTCACTTATTCCTTTTTATAAAAAATAATCGTCAACTTTGTATGATCATAGGAAATATTATATTTGAAAAAAATTTCAAATATGTGTGCTTAAACCGTCCATTACTGGTGCCACCACGGTACTAACATTACACCAATAGGACTGTTATAACAAATCAAATCAAATCAAATCATTTATTTGCAAGATAAGGTAAAATATGGTATGACAGTTACATAAAGGCGCTCTTATCCTAACCCACATATTGGTGTGCAAATTTTGTTATAATTAATATATTAGTTATTAAATAGTTGAACGATACTATAAATGGAATTCTATAAAATGCATGCATGTCAGTGTTACTTATTCTTTTACTTTACTTATTTAATTACTTTTACAGTAATTTTATAGGAATTTCTGAAGGGCTAGTAAGTCAAAGAACTAGCCTATTATGATAAGGTCGCCATCCAGTAAACGTTAACTTCATTATATTTAGTCAATGTCATCAATAGATCAATAATTCTCTTATTTGGGATGGATTTAATAATAGGAATAAGATAAAAGGACGTAAACGTAACTTAGTTATTCTTACCTCTCTTTTAAACACTTAAACAACAGTAACAAACATTTTTTAACCTCTCTTTTTAACCAAACCAGTGTTAGAAAGAGACGCATATAACGATTGACATTAGCTTCGCAATCATTACGTAATGGGGGTTAATTAACTAATTACTATCATATCAAAGTAATCTTTTTGTATACCAGATACGTGCGCCACCTAGATATGACGGTGCTGTCTATCCACATCAAGACCAAGCTGTGCCAGGTGGTGGAGGCCATGATGGGCCGCCGAGACGACCTCGCCTTCAGACAGGTAACCTTTATTTTTAACGTGGGGAAATCCTAGTAGATACCTGTCCTTCACGGAGGCGATGGAGAGGTTATGCCGGACTTCTCCCGGCTAAAATCACCACGGACTTCCTTCTCAACACTGCTAGACGGGTACGCTTGCGCATTCTGCCGCGATCCCGAAATTGTTGGACCCTTTTAAGGGTCTCACTAATTAATCATGGGTATGAAGAAATCTGTTCCCCATCCACTTCTTGCTTTAACCAAAGATTAAGAACCATAATCTCATGATTCTTTAGCTGTATTACATTGAGAACTAATGGATTGAACTGGTAAATTTTTGGAAATATTATAGAGTGTCGTGAAATTAAATTATATTTTTTTCATAGGAAATGAAGTTCCGTAACAAAATGGTGGAGTACGTGACAGACTGGGTGCTGGGGACCAGCCACCAGATAGCGCCGCCGCTGCGGGGAGACGCTTCTTCTATTACCAGGTTATATTCTATTCTACATTCTTCTTGAACTGTCATAACGTAACATGTACTCGATTGTTTTAGAGATTCATGGATTTATAGTAGGTGCAATTGGACTTGAATGCGTATAAGGTTTTGTGTTATAATGTTTAGGAACGAAATCAGTTATATGAAAAAATATTGTTAGCTTCTAGTCTTTTTCTGTCGTACTTTTTTCTACACCTGTATACCATAGAGGCTTTTTACAACATTTTTAAACACGTTGAAAGAGTGCGTTTACGTCTATATAAACGTGTTTAAAGCACGTTCTACTTGCGATTATATCGCTTTGTACGTATAGCATCTGGTAAAAATGTTTGATGCCAGCAACACCTCAGGCCATAAAATTTGACGCTGCTGACTGTATATATATATATATATATATATATACTGTTGGGACGTGACGCTGTGATGGTATGTGAGTCATGGTTTGTTGTAGGGAGCTGGACCAGGCCTGCATGGAGGCGGTGGCGGCGCTGCTGAAAGGCCTCCCGCTGCAGCCCGAGGAGTCCGATCGAGGGGACCTCATGGAGGCCAAGAGCCAGCTCTTCCTCAAGTAAGTCCACTCTACTCTCATGACATTTACATCTAGGGGTCAGATTCCTTATGTCTTCAAATTAAAAAAAATGTGCAAAGAAGTTTCTTTTCCCGTTTTATTGTCCTTGTCCAAATTATTTCTTTAAAATTGTATTTCTTTAAAAACAAAATTGTCGTGTTTTATGTCAATGAAACCTAAATTTAATTAATGACTTTAAATTATATTTCCGAGGTTTTAATAAACGACGCATTGACACATTTCTAGTGTTGCAAGGATTAATAAGCGTAGATTAGTTGACCTATTTGCTTTTTTCTACAGAACTCCAGGGTGTATACACTGGTGGGTCATTAAATTGGTCAGGTACCAACTTGGAAATACCTCAATTTCCAGGTACTTCAGCCTGTTCATGAACCTGCTGAACGACTGCAACGAGGTGGAGGCCTCGGAAGGCCACGGGCGGCTGCAGGCGCTGCGCAGTGCCACCATCCAGGCCATGTCCAACCTGCTCAGTGCCAACATCGACTCTGGACTCATGCATAGCATTGGTCAGTATGAACCATGGAACACCTCGATCTCTTTAGAAACTTGAGCTGTAGCATTTGTCAATATCATGGAATCTAGGTGATTATAGAAAAGTATACCAAAGGTTTCCCCGGTTAATTTCATAATGAGCCATGACACAGAGTGTACGGGTTTCACCTGCATGTCTTTTGGAAACCCCGTTAAGATGCACCCAGAGAAACTCTAAACTAGGGCAAATCTGGGGAAACCTGGACGGATGACAGACCTACATTGGTATAATATGGACGTTAGATGTATTTAGTGATATAAGACTTTTAAAAATTATCTTTAAGTTAGCGTTATATTTATAATATTAAGGTTCAGAATGCATAGCAATATTCAATTTGGTACCGAAAGTCTATCTTTTAGTTAGCGTTACTTCACATGGGTTATAACATTGATAATGTTGATATGTAATCGTGTGTATGTGTGTGTGTGTCCAGACCTGGGCTACCACCGCGACCTGCAGACCCGCGCGGCGTTCATGGAGGTGTTGACCAAGATCCTGCAGCAGGGCACGGAGTTCGACACCCTGGCCGAGACCGTGCTGGCCGACCGCTTCGAGCAGCTCGTGCAGCTCGTCACCATGATCTCCGACAAGGTATGTCGACTTACAGCTTGTAATAAAACCTCTTCTAACAAACCGGTCTCTATTGCCTCTGATAAGATTCGGCATGAGCTAAAGATCCGTATTTGAGAAGTCGTTCTGATACGTCCAAAATTTTTTTTACTCTGGTACGTTTGTTATGTATTGGTATGTATGTATGTCCATGCTTTTGGCATGGTGTTAAGTATGATCGGATTTACTAATTTTTAACATAATGGGATGTGATGGGGATTGTTCTCCATTATGAGTGATTTATAGGCTTTATATCTTTTCATCATATCTTCTCAAAATTTAGTAGTCGGGATTTTCTGTGACTGATTTGTATCCTTCATAGAAAGCTAGAAAGAGTAAAAGCTTGTACTTTTTTCTAACTTGATCCTCATATAATGTTGGTTGTCAGTCGGTCATTGTGTGTGTGTGTGTGTCAGGGTGAGCTGCCGATCGCGATGGCGCTGGCGAACGTGGTGAGCACGTCGCAGATGGACGAGCTGGCGCGCGTGCTCGTCACGCTGTTCGACGCCAAGCACCTGCTCGCGCCGCTGCTCTGGAACATCTTCTACCGGGAGGTCGAGGTCAGTGACCTGGGGAGACACTGTCATAGTCCTAGGATAAATTTGAAGGGCAGCATTATATAGTAGGGTTCTGGTTTGGTTTCTTTTAACTAACAAAAATGCAGGGCGATAGTTTCTTGCCATATTGTTTCAGTGTAATAGAAATTTGCCAACTTCTACAACACACCTAATGAAGATTGATATCAGTCGAATTGAAGACTATTAAATTTTTTGTTACCAAAGTTAAATTTAAAATACAGTCACGATCACGATGATTTAGTATGCGGTAATATAGTAATAGTGATAATTATTTGTGCGCAGGTGTCGGACTGCATGCAGACGTTGTTCCGCGGCAACTCGCTGGGCAGCAAGATCATGGCGCACTGCTTCAAGATCTACGGCGGCTCCTACCTGCAGGGGCTGCTGGAGCCGCTCATTAGTGCGCTGCTGGAGCAGGCGCACGACGCACCGGAACTCAGCTTTGAGGTCGACCCCGCCAGGTGAACACCTACACTACTTCACTGGGACACCTAGAATAGAAGAGTAGAAACACATTAATAGTCCACTCAGATCAGATGCTGTCATCTGACCCCATTCGTTCCCACCGTACTCGGTTTAAGCGATATTTGAGTAGTGCTACGATTGTAGGGATCTCCGAGAAGCGTTACTTTTTCCAAGGTCAGTGAAACACTTGAGATTACTTCGATATTTCATATGTCTGCGTGCGATGGTGACCTACTATTATCAAGAGCCGATGTCTGGATTTTTTGTAATGTGACAAATCGGCTTTTAAAACAGGGGTTTTTAACGTGAAACCACACGTTATTGTTCCAGACTGGACCCGAGCCAGGACCTGGAGGTGAACCGCGCCAACCTGATCGAGCTGACGACGGAGGTGTTCGACAGGATCGTCACCTCGGCCGACACCTTCCCGCCGCAGCTGCGCAGCATGTGCCACTGTCTCTACCAGGTTCGCACCATACTATAGCTGGGCCATTACAAACGTGGAAACGACGTCATCAATCATTTCATCATATCTCTCGATCACACCTATAGGTATATCGAAACTCTCACTCCCACATTCCAGCGAGAGTTCCGATATACTTTTGGGGGTGAACGAGATATATGTTAAAATGATTGATGACGTAGTTTGCACGTTTGTAATGGCCCTACTATAATTATATAAATAAACGCTGACACACTCATACCCCCGCAGTAGGATTCCCTGGGTCGCGGGTGGCATGGACAACACAAATAACACATCGTTAACACCCAAGACCCGACAACCAATATTTATCTGTCGCATAAATATCTGCCCCGGCCGGGAATCGAACCCGGGACCCCTCGCTTCGCAGGCACGGTCACTACCAACTAGGCTACGGAGTCAAGGAGAATTATACTTCCCCTACTGCGTTAGGATCATGTTTTCGAGCGTCTATATCAATTTCTTTCGTACGCTCTAGAGCCTAAATAAGTGTCATTGGATTCCTCTAAATTATGAAAGTTATAGTTTTTAATTTATTAATTGTTTTAGGTCCTGAGCAAAAGATTTGCACAGTTCCCTCAAACTAGTGTCGGAGCTGTGGGGACTGTGCTGTTTCTACGATTCATCAATCCTGCTATAGGTAATACTGTATATAAGGACATTTCATATAGGTATAGAAATATCTTTTATTAACAACCTTAAGATGAGTATCACAAGGCATAATAAAAACAATGTCAGAAAAAATACAAAAAAAAAATCAACAAGTGTTGCTAATACGTGAAACATTACTTCCACCAATCCTACCATTAAATTAAGAGTAAATCCAATCTATTTTGTCTGTCCGTCCGTCCCGCAGTGTCTCCTCAGGAGATGGGCATTGTCCGTCGCTCGGTGCCGCCCAACGTGCGGCGCGGACTGATGTTGATGTCGAAGATCCTGCAGAACATTGCTAACCACGTGGAGTTTTCTAAAGAGCAGCACATGCTGCCCTTCAACGACTTCCTGCGCGCGCACTTCGAGCCAGGACGCAAGTCAGTATATACAATGTTCTAGAAGATTTATAGCTCTAATGGCATACACATTTGTGTATTTCATAACGATATTTCGACCCAGTTGCATGCATCATGCTCATGGTAAAACTGATATAAACTGTATGATAAATGTAAAAAAATTGAAGAATATTTTGTAAGCTAATTCGCATTTTAATCTATATTTAAAATACTTATTTTAATTCGAAAAATCTATCCATCTATGTGACTTCACATTAAACGTAATTTGGCGCGTCCTAGCGCTTAATCTACTTATCTACTTAACGCTAGGTAACTCTACTCTATTACACGCAAATTTCGTCTATAAGTCCATGCTATAAACACCATTTTCGCCTATCAGGTTCTTCATCCAAATAGCGTCGGATTGCGAGAGCGCGGAGGCGTCCTCGCACACGTTGTCGTTCATCAGCGACGCGAACGTGGTGGCGCTGCACCGCCTGCTGTGGACACACCAGGAGCGAATCGGGGACTACCTGTCCTGCAGCCGGGACCACAAGGCCGTAGGACGACGGCCCTTCGACAAGGTGATGTGGACCTTATTAAGTAGCCAATATGGTTCAGTTTGGTATAAAAGTTTTGGTCACCTAAATGCAGTGTAGTAAATTAAAATAGTGTTCTTTTTGTTATAGATGGCTACTCTGCTTGCATATCTTGGTCCTCCAGAACACAAGCCTGTAGAATCGTAAGTAGTTCGTTCTTAGTAATATTTGTTAGTAAAATATTACATTGAGGCTGTTTATAAAAATTCTGTTTATAAAAAATTTAGTATGAAATTTTTATATGTATGTAGTGTTTGGAGATTTATGAATGTCATTTAATTTATGCCGATCCATGCGGCGCAATAGTTAATACGCCAGGCCGTCGTTTCATGGGTCCTGAGTTCGAATCAAAGTGCGGCAAAAATTTTAATGTATTGAAATTTGTTCTCGGTCTCGGTATGCGTTCTTTGTCTATTAGTGTTGTCCACGGCACGTAAAACACAAGAAATATAACTGGGGCTATGATAACGATAAACACTCGTCTACGATTATTATTTATCAATTTATTCCAGCGCCTCCGGCCTCCTATTTTCATCATACGCGCGCTGGTCGTCCATCGACATGTCGTCAACCAACTTCGAGGAGTTCATAGTGAAGCACAACATGCACGAGAAGGAGGAGTTTAAGAGCATCAAGAGTCTCAACATCTTCTACCAGGCCGGCACCAGCAAGCTGGGGAACCCGGTCTTCTACTACATTTCTAGGAGATACAAGTCAGTTTATATTATCTTTTATATTTATTAGTACTATAGTAGAGCCATTACAGACGTGCAGACTACGTCATCAGTCATTTTATCATATCTCTCGTTCACACCTATAGGTATATCGGAACTCTCGCTGGAATATAGGTGTGAACAAGAGATATGATAAAATGACTGATGACGTAGTCTGCACGTTTGTAATGGCTCTACTATAGTGCTATAGTTCTACGCTATGTGTTGTTACAATGTTCATAGGCTGCAGGGGTTGGTGGCACTGCCAGTTCATTTGCTATATTAATACCATAAAAAAGTGAGTCGGTTTGTGGCCGAAACTGGGCCATAAAAACATACAACAATAATATCTCAGAATAGTCCAATGTCAACGTTAACTGTCTGTCAACGGGGTCTTCCGTCACCGTATCTGCGTGTGAAACATAGTTCTTTGTGTGTATCGTTCCTTCGTCATTTGTTTTAGTTTAGCCGGTAAGGGGTATGAGAGATAGGTATTGGCTAAATAAATGTGTGGTGTTTGTTATAGGATCGGCGAGTTGAACGCGGACTTGCTGATCTACCACGTGATCCTGACGCTGAAGCCTTTCTGCCAGCAACCCTTCGAGCTCATCGTCGACTTCACGCACACCAACTCTGATAACCGGTTTAGGTATGTGTGTGTGTATGAACACAATTTGATTAAATTATAATTGTGTATAAGGCTTTTGTATAATATGACGTTTATGAAAGCGCTAACGACACGTTTACATTAACATAAGTGCGCGTTAGAAGTACGTTCCTATTGCAAAGATATGCGCGTTCTTGAAAACCCCCCTTTTTTAAGTAGGTTAAAA
>LGAG01002214.1:36166-71884 GCA_001278395.1 Lerema accius
AAGCATTCACTCCTTTTTTTACATACAACACATAAAAATGTATTCATTCAATCAAAAATTCATTAAATATTAGATATACCGACACATAATCAAACGTAATAACATAATATACATGCAAGTGTATGTGCGTTCATACTTACGTGCGTGCGTATACGAACGCGTGTATCTTTTGTATTTAAGAGCCCATGCAAGTTCAACGTGTTCACGATCAAACTCATCTCATTCCCAGACGTGCTGCCCATCCTAATAGCGTACACGTTCGCGTACGTGATAGTACTAGTGGCCGTAGTGATGTGCAGCGTGGAGCTGCGCACGCGGCACCTGCTGCACGCCACGTACAAGTTGTTTGCTGGCTCGGTGGCGGCGCAGCACGCCGGCGTGGCATTGCGCAGCTTGGCGGGCGTGCGGTATGCCCTGCATGGGGTCGCTAATGTACCTGCTAATACTGTTGGTAAGTTTGTCCCCGTCTCCCTGGCGAATGGGTCTCTCCTCATAAGTAATAAGACCTAGAGCATTCTCCGCCATGGTGTTTCGGATTGGCGAAGAATTGGGGAAACTTAAGAAATTTTCGTGCCACCTACGCCTCTGACATGAGTTAACGATTGTTACCTAACGATAACAACCGAAACCGACGACTTAACGTTGCCTATAGAGCACAGGAGCGCTCAGAATTCTTTTGCTGCCAGCAATCACCCAACCAAGTAACAGCTTTCACACAATCGACTTCATGATTCAAACACATGAAAGTGCTGTACTATAGTATTGTCCTGTTGTCAGGCGAGTTCTTCTGCGGGGTGTCAGAGATGTCGTTTCTGCTGCTCCTGGTGTTGATGGCGAAGGGCTACACCATCACTCGCGGCCGGCTCAAGGTGGCCTTCACCATCCGCCTCACTGTCTTCATGTGTTGCTACATCGTCACATACATCGTGCTGTTCATCTATCAGGCTAAGGTAAACGTAACGTGACGTGACGTAACGTAACGTGACATGTGCCTTAGGTATATACCTGTGAATCTATTTACAATTGTATGGATCAGGTGTAACGACGTAATTAGTGAGCGAAAAGTAAAGGAATATTAAACTAAAGAGTTAAAAAAAAAAAAACTAAAAAAACACGGTTTTGTCAAAATAAGTAAAAAGTACAAAAATCCTTTTTTCTGCTGTTATTCAGAATTCTCTCTGGTCTATGGAACTTCTTGTATCCTTGAAAACCTATGCGAAACGAGAGACCAATGTAACCTATCTGTATAAATTTTGTCTTCCAATCGTCTGTCGCTTCCTCTGCGTGCATCAAGGCAAGGGGTTTGCAGGTCTCAAGGATGATATTTTACTCGATCATAAACTCGAGAGAAGTAATATCTTTCTGTTGAGTTGAGACTGTTAAGTGGAGAATTAACAATTAAGTATCTAAATTGATAAGTTATCATCAGGCTTTCGACCCGGGCGAAGTGCTGTACCTGTACGAGAGCCCGGCGGGGTACGGGCTCATCGTGCTGCGCGCGGCGGGCTGGTGCGCCTTCGCTTACTCCACCTTCTTCACCGTCAGGAAATACCCGGAGAAGGTAGGTGGGGCAGATGTTGTCAACATTCGACTGATCATGTGTCATAGATAGATAAAGGATAGCATAATATTGGAGACAGATAAGGGTTAAGTTTGGTTGCATTCGATTGGTACGTAATAGAATCAAAATTATGGTACTATAACACTTAATTTTGCAATAAATTGCAGCTTGAATGTTCCTTCCTTTATGATATCTAACTTAACCTACCTTTTAAACACATATTTTCTGAGGAAACTTCCTTTCCCCTTTCTTTCTTTAATAGAAAATTCCTATTTATTAAAATATCTTATGTAGCTCTTAATGTTATACAGCCTCATCAGAGATTATTGAATTAGATAAATCCCCCTTAAATTTTCATCTTTTCCAGAAAATGTTCTACTGCCCATTTTTCATTTGCGGCACGCTGTGGTTCTACGCTGGTCCGCTGTTTATACTGACGGCTAACTCATATATTGGTAAGATTTATACTGACAGCTATATAACTCATATATTGGTAAGATTTATCAAATTGAGTGAGTTAAAATATATTAAATTATACAATTCACTGTTTCAGTGTCTTATATATTAATCATTTTCAGATAAGTGGGTGCGGGAGAGTGTGGTTATAGCAGTTCTACTGTTCATCACTTTTAGTGGACATATCATGTTTTTGGTAAATTTATTTTTTTATTTATTTATTTCTCGTAAAAAATGTTTCATGGTTAATTCGTCAATGTGGTAAAAAAATAAAGTATTTCTTCTCTATTATTCTTCTAAACAATTCTGATGTCAATTTAATCTTTGATCGACTCATTATCGCTTTGTAAACAAAGTAGATAACTATCTAAATATTAAAACTTCGTTATTTTCAGCTGCTAACATTACCAGTGTTCGCGAACAAGAACTTCCCGTACCACGTGCGCACCACACAAATTGGCGTCATGGAGGTAATATTATGTACACACAAACTCATTATATTGAATTAACTCAAATATTGATAAAGCTATAGGTACCTAATTATTATATCAATTTTATAATATTGGTTTTGTAATTAAAATATCGGTGCGATATTTCAAGCCAACGACATAATTTCTTATGTTTTAATAAAAATGTGTTTTTTTTTTTGTAAAAAGTTTTAATAAAAATCGTTTTAAAAATAAAATACGACTGAAAAAGGTATCGCCCAACGTGGGGCTCGAACCCACGACCCTGAGATTAAGAGTCTCATGCTCTACCGACTGAGCTAGCCGGGCTGATGGCAGGTTGCCGAATTTTATAAATAGTTTTGTTAAAATTATGTCGTGTTGTAATTTTGCGCGCATTGTTAGTACGTAACAGTATTGATTTTTTATAGTTTTTTGTATCATGTTTTTGTTGGCTTCGTTCTTTTAACTATTCAAACATTTCAAACCCATTTACAACATTAGAAAGTCTCTTTAAGTATTTGCTATATCTGTCAATTTATTATGTAAGTAGGTAACATTCAAAATGGGAAAATATAGCACTTTCTATTTGTAGAATAATAAAGGCTCTTACACACGACGTTTTTTTTTTAAGGCGCATCCAACCGTCTGCGCGTTTTTAACGGGTACGGACTATAGCAAAAGTTTTACTTTTTTTTCTTGGTCTCCCAGGTGACTGGCAACACTGCACTGGACGGGTTCGGCCCCACCGCCTACCACCCCACCAACGGCGCTGCACAAACTGTCATCATTCCACTTACTAGGTGACTAACATTTAGTGTACAGGATTACAGATCTTAAAAATATAATGATTTAAATTATAAATAGGATTCGTTTAAAAAATACGCATTAGTACTAACAATTTATTTGCAGTAACAGGTCTAAATTTAATTTTACCTATTTACATATAACCTTTTCTTTCTACAGGAGAACTGAAGAACTAATAGGCAACATCTACAATCAATACATGGCATCCGCTCCGCCGATGTCTTTAGAGAACGAAACACCTAAACTCAACGGAGTACCCAAACGAATGGACTCCTTTCGATCACGAAATGGTCTCATCCAGCAAGACAGCACAGACACCAACACCTCTGAAGATATCAACCCATACGTTCCAAAAAACAACGAAATATTTACCGTTGAAAATCAAATGTCGAAGATTGAAAAAGAGCGGGAAACCGAACTGTCAGAACTGTCAGAGCTGTCAAAGTCTAACAGTGACGCGGCAGTGTTGCCAGTGGAGACGTCACAGAAATTAATTAAAAAGGAGAGTACTGGAAGTGATAGTTCTAAAAGTGAGTTGCCGAGTGTTTTACGTCCGAGGAGGAATATGTTGGAGCCGATCAAGAGAGACGACGTGCCGGCGTGGTCGCTGGCGAAGGGCCCGTGTGTCGTGGCGATGCAGCTTAAGACAAAGAGCTTAGATACTGATGGTACGTAATTCTAAGGTCTAGTTCCTTCTGTTACATAAATGACTGACTTAATATTTTTTTTATTATATAAAAAAACAGAAGTAAAATTATAAGGAATTGAGGCATTAAAACCTAGATCTTAGAACAACAGAAATGTATTAATTTGTACCTTCTAAAACGTTTTTTTGTCATCCTTTAAACCTTTGAATTTGAATTGCTGTTTTTTCCAGATTCCCCAGAGTCTCCAAGCGGTAGTCTATTATTAACGAACGGTAGAAAGGTCCCTCCCGTTCGCAATGGCTTCCAAACTAGTGCCGGGGAGATTTCTACCATCCACGAGGGCCACATACAGAGTTACAGCAACACTGTCAGTAAAGCTACCATTGATTTGTTCAGTGTCGGGAATAGAGGGTAGTTTAAAAACATTTCAATAATATTTTATGCTAAAGATATGAAATTTTTCTTGTAAAACGTTACGATGATGATGTAAAATGTTATGATTAGGGGGCCGAACAACGCGTTACGTAACATTGTTTTTGTTACAAAAAAACTGGGGGAAATAATTCGTCGTTATCTGCAAAATGGCAAAATTGTGTATTAATAAAAATGGTAATTTTTCTGTTACTTAACGTTTTTTTAGCGAAAAACGTTACGGCGCGTTAGATTGGTGGGAGGGGAGAACAAAAATTGTGTTAGGTAATAATTGAACCATTTCAAAGGTCGAAATATTCCAATTTGAATCTCTTTTCTTTATAGTCAGGAGACTGAAAATAAATAATTATCGCAAAGACCATAAGGACACATACATTGTAGCGGGGATGTATAGTATAAAAATATCATAGATAAATTTTTAAACTTAGGCATTATAATTAGTTTAGGATCAGATTAGTTTAATAAGTAGAATGGTTAGTTAATAATTATTAAAATTGTGTGACTGATTTGTTTTATCAAGTATTTTATAAATATTCTGTACATAAATTTCTTTAAAGTACAAGACACTATCTAGTAAGTTATAATGATACTCACAACTAAGAATTTTATCTAGTCATTAAAATGTGATTTGAAAATGTGTAATATTATTTCATTTTATACCAAGCTACCGATGAAAGGCGCAGTAGGAATAGTAGGATCGAATAAAACTATAATGAACTTTTATAGGAAATCTTTATTAACTTAATATATACAGTCTTATTGCGAAATATAATATTAATTTAACAGTGAGGGAAGTTCTACTAAACTCCATATTGCTTCCAAATGCTTTGAAAAGCTCAAAACTTTCAAAGATTCAGCGAACGAGTGTTCCCTATTAAGCGGTCCTAACGTAAAAGATAGTTTCCTGACATTTCAATAAAAAAACATTACATAATATCATATTTCTAATGCAAAGCAAAGTATAAATCCTGCATTGGACAGAATAATAGTGATGTAAACGATAATATGTAATTACACAATAATTATAATTAATAATTAAATTTCTTCACACGCATTTATGCTAAAAAAATTATATTCATTTAAACATAATTATTGACAGAAACATCATACATAGCACAATTTCATAAATAATCGACATAATAATATATAAATTATATTATGATGCTCCATAATTGTGTATTAGGCTTATGTTTACAGCCATGAATTGTCTACCTCAAGACCAAAATGACACAACTCTCAAAACAAACATTCAGAAAGACTGTTAATTTGAAGTTTTGAGATATTTTTAAATAGCTACGAATGAGCTAAAAGCATCTTCAGTATCACTACAGGCGTTTTTTTCAGCTAAGGCAAAATATTGTTTTTTTGATTGCATCTTAATTTTTTTTTTTATTGTATCTTAAGATATTCAATGTTTGTTCCTAAAAGCATCGTGAACATCCATTTGTAGGTACTCCAGCTTAACTGCAATGGTTGGTTATAACAAAAAAAAATGGAAAAATATTTTTAAATTTTTAAACGCATTCCACCAATGGTAAGTCACTGTTATATATAGCTTTGTCTATCTAGGAGCACCATAAAGTTGTTTTGTTGTGTGTTCTAACTGTCCCACTTCTTGAACTCCAAGCCGTCCGGTGGTTGTACTTGCACTTTCTTCTCCGAGACATCAGCCCAGTTGGTGCTGAGGACAGTGCCTCCGGATTCCATCTGTGGAATATAGAACCATGATAATAAACAAATATCCCTTCGATTATCTTAACATAAATCACGTTTATATAACTAAAAGTTTTGAATGATTAAGACATGCCTAAACGAGATTTAGCTTACGCAATTTCGCTTATATGAATATTTTTACATCAGAGAATAAAACATCCTAAAAGGTGAAAAAAAGTAAAAACCCATATTTGGGGGTTACGGTGATATACGTAGGAGGGGCATGAACCTAGCTCCTTAACTAGGTACTAGGAGTGATACTAGTAGAGTAAACGAGACTAAAAAACATTATAGATAAACTCACAAAGCTTTTGTTCATAGCGCGCCGCACTTCATCAGAACCTTCACCATAGATCTTTTGGAACAGTGCGTTAAGTGCTGCCTCACCCTTAGGCTCTTCATCCTCCTGTTAAAAGCAAATTAAAACTATTAACCATTAATATAAAAACTAAATACCCTACTACAAAAAAGTGGTCAAAAATTATAAGGGATATCTCACACCCAAAATTGACACAAATCCAACTGCACATTATTTTATAGGAGGTGCATAGTGTTTACTCACCATTTTACTGATGTCTTTTTCAATCTTATCCCAATCTTTCTTGAATAGTCGTGGAGGTTGCTGTAGTGGTCCAGATGCATCAATTACGGCTGAGTGGTGGAAAAATCATACTTTAGTAGACCTGACTTGAGTTAAGTAAATAATGGAGTAACTTAGAGATTCTAACAAAAAATTCTTATAAGTCATATAAGTACAGAATAATCCATTAAACTTTTTCTTTTTTAATGCTGAACATTTTTATAATGAGTCAATTATATAGTAATATATTAGATAAAGTAAACCTCACCCTGTGGAATGGCCTTGACACTGTCTACTTGTTCCTCTCCTTCTAGAAGATTCCATCGCAGCCCTTCCTTCTTCCGCAATTTCACCTCAATCTTGGATGGTGACACCACATGAGTGCACATTGATGGTACTATTTCATGAGCCAGGGCAAGCTCTAAGCTGTATTCTGCTTCCGAGTTTGGTATTATACTTGATACAGACAACTGAAAACAAAGTTTTACTTTTTATACATTATTTGTAATCACTATTCTGCAAGAATGTGTTGAAATTTAAAATGTGTAATAGCGTCCGTATGAATATACATATAATTTGTTTTTTTGTTACACTTACAAATGGAATAATTGGTGCCTAAAGCAAAGCCAATACATAGTATACTTACACTACGTTCTCCATACTGCACTTTAACTTTATCATTTGGTGCATTCTTCAGTAAAATTGTCACAACTACTAGGGCATCTGTTTGATACCAGTCATGCTTAATTTTTGGCTTGGCTGGCTGGAATAAGGAATTAATTTATTGTTATTTGAAGCCTCAATTATTAATGATAAAAATACACGGGGAATAGTTCATAATAAAATATTTTTGGGTTACAACTATTGCTCTAAAAAGTAGAACATCAACTCTTACTTTTACACTAACCTCTCCTGAGGCAGCTTCCATTGTTTTGAGCTCTTACTCAGCAGTTTATTGGCACCAAAATGTAATTTCCAGTTCCACTCTACGAACTACGAACGTACAGTTGATATTTATTTTTAAACACAAAAAGAATATCCGAGAACAAATCAACAGTACCTATAACAACAAATTGACACTGACTGACATTTCATTTGACATTATCCTAGTTCAGTTTGCTCCGATTTTTCTAGAAAGCCATTGAGTTTAGTTTTTCCAATATGGACACCGGTAAAAACTAATTTTGTTTCATAATACTCTATGTTTTGTTTTAAAGCAAGTTGACAGGTCAGCTTGACATTCCGATTATTAATTGATCATTCACAACAAAAATACTATTTTTCATAAAACAAGGTTTATCATGTAATAAAATATCAAATAATTTTTATTATATTAATGCATAAACCAAACTAGTTTTTTTAATATTCTGTAATCAGATTTGTTATCTATATGACATCGTGACATTGACCTTTGATAATGATTATGACATTTATGACATTGACAGTGAGGTGAGCTTGAGTTCAGCTGATTGATTCTGATTGATTTGTGATTCTGATTGTGCTGAAACTACAAAAACTGCAAGGAATTTACAAGAATTTCATGTGTCAGTTGTTCAAAAAACACCTTTATTCTATATGAAAAGTAATATTAGCAATGACGAATTGATTTCAGAAGTGAAATAATAATATTTTGTTCCAATAATTATAGCACAAAAATACTTCCATCTGTGGGACTGTTTATTTATTTTGGAATGGTGGTTTGATTTAGGCTGAATGGAGAGCTAAAATTGTTACGATTTTATACATTGCTCCGATGGTATACAGGGTATTCCAATGGCATGTTTTTAAACTTGGGAACATGCGGGTAAGTTGTACTCTTTCAGTAGTTCTCTAGAATCTCTTATCACTTTATCTGTTATCTATAATAGTTATGTTAATGGTAAATAGTAGTGTGCAAAAATAAGTACATATAAACGCTAATACACGCAAAACACTAGTTGAATGGAAAGTTACATAAGTAACTTCAGTTATTCTGTTCTTCTAAAAGGGTGATGTATTTAATAGATGAATCCTTTTTATTTATATATGCCAATATAATATTAAAAGATACTTAATTAATAGCTAAGATATAACCTTATATTTTACAGAGGCAGTGCATATTGCATGCACAAAAGCTTTCCAAGTATAACAGCATAGGTATACACCATCATAGACAGATCCACATAAGCAGCGCTATGGCAGCTACAGATAAATGCAACATAGCAGTATGTCAGATGACCTCTGTCGCTGACAAGGAAACTAATCTACAGGTTGTTAGACAGCTTGTGAAAGATGCTACCAAAGAAAATGTTAAGGTAACTTATACAAAAAGACAAAAGTCCCAAAATACACTTATCGAGCCTGCCCACAGGGGTTGTAATGCATCTCTTAAATACTAATGATTCCTAGCCAGACTTAATATTTACTAACAATACTAATTTCTGTAGTCCCTTAACTACAAAGTAACTAGTACTATTCTCATTAACTCCTATCATTAACAGGGCTTACTAACCAACTAACAGTCCCCCTAATAGTTTTTGAGGTGTGTCACAATATCCATTATTGCCACTGACATTAGGATTTGGGATTGTGGCACTGCAATAATGTTTAAATTCATATAATAATAAATCAATATATTTCCAGATGATGTTTTTCCCGGAAGCCTGTGATTTTATATGTGATAATATCAAAGATACATTGAAATCTGCTGAGCCGATACTGCAGGGCCCCACAGTTCAGGCTTACAGGCAGTTAGCTAAAGAATACAATGTTTGGTTGTCTATGGGAGGGCTTCATGAGAAGGTAAATAAAAAAATATTAAATTTTTATTTCAGAATATATTTCCATAGTCCTTGTTACCTCAAAGTTTTTAGGTCTCATTCAAATTGAGACTAATCCATATTTTAACCTGTCCAGTTATACCTCCAATTATAATTCGATTTTATTAAACACTAGATGATACCCGTGGCTTTGCCCGCGGAAGAATAGAATTCATCCCAAGGGAACCTATAAACGGGATAAAATCTATCCTATGTCCTATTCCTGGATCCAAACTATCTGTGTGCCAAGTTTCGGCTTAATACGTTCAACGGTTAGAGCGTGAAGGAGGGACAAACATCCAAACATCCAAATATCCAAACATCCAAACATCCAAACATCCTTACAAACTTTCACATTTATAATATTAGTAGCATTGCTCTGACATAATATAACC
The DNA here is from genome assembly GCA_001278395.1 of Lerema accius. Classification (NCBI taxonomy): domain Eukaryota; kingdom Metazoa; phylum Arthropoda; class Insecta; order Lepidoptera; family Hesperiidae; genus Lerema; species Lerema accius. The sequence continues at coordinate 46,002 of LGAG01002214.1, forward strand.
ATAGTAAATTCCTATATGTTTATTTATAGAATGAAGCCGATCCAACAAAGATTTTCAATACACATGTGATTATAGACAGCAATGGAGACATAGTACAAACCTATCGGAAACTTCATTTGTTTGATGTGGAGATACCAGAAAAAAAAGTTAGATTGAAAGAGAGTGACTTTTGCAATCCTGGCGGCCATCTTGTTTCTCCTGTTGACTCTCCCATTGGCAAAATTGGTATGAAGTTCGCAAATTAAATAGCAGTTTTATTACAAAATTCATAGATTAGTTAAGACTTCATAAGAAAACTTTGACAAGTTACAAACTAAAGAAAGCAATAAATTATACTATTAGCTTTCCGATTTTCAAGCATCTGCTAAACTAGTTTAAAAAAGTTTGTTTTGAATTAATAGAGTTATATTTTTCCAGGTCTGGGTATATGCTATGATCTGCGGTTTCCAGAACAGAGTACAGCTTTAAGTATTTTAAATGCTCATATATTGACATATCCATCTGCATTTACATATACTACAGGAGAGGCGCATTGGCATGTTTTGCTAAGGTGAGCTATAATTTTGCTGTGTTTAACTGTATTAGTATTTTAACTATATAAATGTGATCATTTAAGTACACATTAGTTTAATTACATTTTTTTTCATCAAATATTTCATGAATAGTTTTGTAATAATAGTTGAGTAAGTATGAAGTAAAAATGCTAACATAGTGTTGTGTATGTATGTGTGCGTGCGAGCTGCGTCTCGTGCCGGCTTGTTTAGTTTAATAAACCAGTGCATAATTAGCTGCTGTTTCACTCGCCCGTATCCCGCGTCCTTCGATATACAACACATAGATAACAAATGACATTGTCAAGTGACAAATCAGCATGACATTTGTTTGTCAAGTTGACAGATCTCAGACAAGCAAAGCAACCAAGCTGGTACAATTTTTGTTTTTTTTTTTACCTCAGATCCAGGGCTATAGAGAACCAATGTTACGTGGTAGCCGCAGCTCAGGTTGGCAACCACAACGTCAAGCGTCGTTCGTACGGGCACGCGCTGTGTGTGGACCCCTGGGGGACGGTGCTGGTGGACTGTGGGGACCGCTCCCCAAGCTATCAACTGGCTGAGATATCAGCGGCTAAGGTAGCGCAGGTTAGACAGAATATGCCTGTGTTTCAGCATAGACGGTGAGTGGTTAGAGTAACTTTAATTATCTGTACGTGTGTGTGGTGTGTATGTGTATGTGTGCGTACGTGTGTGCGTGCGTGCGTGTGTCAAAAATAAAGTCCAATTTGTGTCATAGTGTTGATTAGTAAAATTTTGATGGAATTCTTATGTTAACTGTCTTGATTATCCTGCAGGAATTGAAACGTTTTCTGCAATAAAAAATATCTTATTATCAAATACTGTAGGTCATACCGGATCTATTATACTCGTATAAGCTGAAAATATGTTAATTCAAATCTATTCAGTGATTTTTAGGCAATGTCCAAGCAGACAGAGATACCATCAATATTTTAAAAAATCTATATCTATAACAAACCTTTATATTTAAGTAAAAAATGTCATGTATAAAGTATGATTGTAATTTTTTTTTATTCCCAGTCCTCAGGTCTATTCTCTATACACGCTAAGCCTTCGCAAGGACCGTCTGCCGGAACACGAATCTAGCTCTAAGTCAACAAGCTCTTCAGTTTCAATGGAGTCTCTTCCAGCTGATGTAAAGACCTACATCTTCGGCCACGTCAAGATACCGGAGACCTGCGTGTTTTATAAGTCTGCATTGACTTACGCCTTTGTTAACTTGAGGTAAGTTGGAAAGTTCTAGAACAGGTTTTACACTAAAATGTCATTTTAATTAGGTCTATGAGTCTATCAGGTATTTGGGTATTGAATTTTTGGTTTGACTTGGAGGGATTATATTGGCAGTACCTGGAATTTCTTGTGTAAAGTATTTTTGTTCGCTTTATTTCAGGCCCATCTTCAAACCTATATTTTCTTGTTTTATTATCTAGTATCTACAATACAGTTATTTTTTAAATGTAAGTAAAATAATGAAAGTGTTAGTACATTTATAAAAATACGTAAAACCGATATTACTAAATAGATAGACTTAATCATTACAATTGTAATCGTAGCTTTAGTGAGTTCGTTTGATACATTGATTTGTATAATTACCTCCTGGCATGCCACAAGGCTACATACTGTGACCACTCATCTTTATAGTGTCAGAGACCTTGTTTAATTGGTTTCATGTATCATCTTAATACATTGTGACAGATGCGTGACCCCTGGTCATGTGTTGGTGGCGCCGCTGCGGCAGGCGGAACGAAATAAAGACCTCAATGAAGAAGAAGCTGTTGATTTCTACAGAACAGTCGTGTTGGTGCAGTCGGTATGTAGACTTTACTTATTAGCTATCTCTGTTTTTGTATTGTATTAGAAATAATAAAATTATGTAGCTTATTTAACTTTTACTATAGGCGAACCTTATGACATTTCACATGCCGGTTTGGGCTGTACAGCCAGAGAAATGGACATGCAAACATATACACGCTAGAAAAAAAGTTATGTGTGTATTAGAAATTATTCATCACTTTCTTCGGTGAAGGAAGACATTGTGAGGAAACCTGCACACCTGAGAGTTCTCCATAAAGTTGTCAAAGGTATGTGAAGTCTGCCAAACTGCACTAGGCCAGTGTGGTGGGACTATGGCCTGTACCTCACACTGTGAGAGGAGACCCGAGCTCAGCAGTGGGACAGTTATGGGTTGCGATGACGATGATGCTTGATAATCATTATAAATCTATAGTAATGTGTGTGTGTGTGTGTAATATTTATATTATATTGTCGTAGTTAATGGAGCGTGTTCATAAGACGGAATCATGCACGGTGACCATCCAGGACGGGCCGGACGCCGGACAGACAGTTCGTGTAATACTTGCCTTTTATGTTCCGTTTGATGCTTGGTTTTATGTTCATTTTCATTATTTTGCTTCTATTTTTCATGTTTCATGCTATTAATAGAAAAGGAATGTTGTGGGAATTGTTTAGAATTAATTATGTAGTAACATTGTTAATATATGATAAAAAAAAATTCTAACCTCAAAAATTATTGCAATAAAAACTTAAAAATAAAGATATAACTTGGTACCATCTCATCCCATCTTCATATTCATAAATGAATGACAACTATTTACTTAATGTTCAAAATCTAAATTATGTAGGTTTTTACTAAAACACAACCAACAGTTTTTACTGAATAATGTAATAATAAATAATAACTTAATGTAATAATAATAATATTTGCAGCATCTCCATTGCCACATAATGCCGCGGAAGCGAGGTGACTTCATACAAAACGATCTGATATACTTAGAGCTCGCCAAACACGATCAGTGAGTATCAAAATATTTAAAATTGTTGTTTAAATACATCCTGTATAATATACTGTTGCTACGGTCATTGACCCTCCTTGCAAAATTATGAGGATCAATTTCCTGTTAGGATAATATTTTTATATTTTGAGTGATAAAGAATTATTTCCGTATAAATTATCTTGTCATATCACTTACGTATCGTCGTAATGTTTTGTTTTTATTACCAAATACTACTACATTTAGATATTACAACAATTAACATATTATTTTGTCTTTTTATAGATTCACCTCATCACATCCGGGGAAACCTCCTCGGCCGCGGACAGAAATGGAATCAGAAGCCAAGATGTTACGACAGGAACTAGAAAAGATGTCAGTGGAAACAAACATTTGATATATGGCCCAAAGAAAAATGGACCGTAATGCCATTGCAGCAAGGTCGAGAATAGCGAATGAAGATGGACTGAATGAACGACGTTTCGTTGCTATTATTATATTCCTAGCAACTATAATGTTGTTCGTGAATTGTCTTATGTCCTATTGTCCTATGGAATGGAATGGCTTGAATCGGGATCGGGAATGGATCCCGTGGGATGTAGAGCTACCCGCGAAATATTTAATCCGAATAAATAATTTTGTAATAAAAATTTAGTGAAATTACTTAGTTTTGGTATGTTATGGCGTAATGTAATTATATTGTGTAATATTATTACGTGAAGGGTTCTACTTTTGGTACATTTTTAAGAATAATGCAGGCTTACGAGTTTAGGATTTGATATGGTTAAAGTTTATAAAGCGAAGAAGAGCACAAAGCTAAGCCCCCTATCAGTAGTCAATGTAGATATCTTCCACCATATTGTATATCGGACATCTATAAATCATCGATACAAAAAGTTATGGTCAATTTTGACCATAAAGCGGGTTGGAATATAGGATTGTACGCTTTGTTACAATGAATTAAGGACTATATTTCATTAATAAATTAATTGGTATGGAATGTATAATGTTTTTGTGTAAAACTAAAATATCTTCAAATCTTTATTAACTAAGTAAAATGATTTCAGTTTATATTAACTCTTCTTGACCCTATAATTGTATATACCGTGTATATTTATTACTATGTATGTAATAAAGTTATGTTACATTACTTGTTTTTTATGTCACAATTTACCTTGTTAGCCGAGGAATAGCATTTTACTACCTCATAAGTCAGAGTTTTAAACAGTTGTATTTGCAAGGTAATCTTCGAAACTACTTATCCAATTTTAAAAATTCCTTCATCAGTAAAATGCTGCGTTAAAACTAAAGGATACAGGCTGTATTTCATAAAAAAAACTACTATTTACAAATGGCGAGCATTAATCTATTTATGTTTTTATTTGCATAAACGCAAGGATTTATAGCATCCATGCAACCAGTCTGTACATGATGTGGGAAACTTAGGTATCAACTAATCTATACGAGACAAAATATAATGTTAAAGGTTTACCGATGCGAAACGAGGTTGGGTCACTGGTACAAAGTACATAAGTCAACATTCAAGCGCTATGGTCAACAGTATAAGTTAAATGTGCCCGGGGCAATAATTACTGGATCTATTATTACGTGAGATGAGGTACAATTTCATTGTTAATAAATTATAACACTAAGGAGATGCTGTGGGAACAAAGGACTCGTCGTATCTCGAGCGAGAAGATACTACAGGTTTACCTAGACTTAGATTGAAAATCTAGCTTTGAACACTGGATGGCCGTTTTGGCGCCGATTTATGAAATGAAAGTTTAAAATCAAAAATCTTCGGTCATATCTTGTACCTATAATTTTCAGAAATAATATTTTTTATTATGTACGTGTATTACTATATTTTAATCTAAAATGATTAAAAATATGTCAGCAACCCTATTGTACTCCCTTTCTTAAGATTTTATACTTTGGTCCAGAGTTCACTTAGTAACAAGTTTGAAAAAATATTATTATTTCTTTGTGAAACGTACCTACACGTGGGATAAGTTAAACTAAAATATGAAGTTAATAAAGCTTATAAATACCTAGGGTGATCTTATTTTTAATAGCATCTAATACTAGATAATCTTATGATTGGGTGTTTTATTGTTTTTTTAATCGGTTCTAAAGCGAAATATTTGTATTGCGACTATTTCGTGAAGGAAATATAGAGAGGCAACCTGCATAGTGCATAGGCATTTTAATTGGTTAATAGAGAATATACACAGGCATTATGATAGCTCCACGTGCATTCCTCGGTGAGACAAAACAGATACCTAGGGAAGTAGGTACCTATAGGTAGGTACACGAAAATATTCCGGCCACTGTTAGCTTTGGCGGCGCAACCTAAACCAACACAAAGCTAATTTACAAAATCTACACTGCTATAATATCTCATCAGTTTGAAAACAATCACTTCTAGTACCCATTTCCAGTAGGGTATGACCAAAGAACCAAAGTTGTTTGGAAATGAAATGAGGGTTTGAAAATGTATTGGCCCTCGTCTTAGAACCTCCGTCCTATTTACATAGCAATTGCATTCGACACAATTTATTGTTTTTGTAGTACCAACAATTTAGTATTTCATGTTTTCCTTTTATTACCCACGACGGAACAAAAATGGTAGACGTGTAGGGTGAGAGTTGTGTTTACTTTACTTTGTTTGTGCAAACGATTTAGATATTTTTTCTAAAAATACTGAACTAATATAGACCATGGCTTTCAGTAAACACTTTGTAGTCCATCGGCAATTGTTTCTAGATGTAATTAGAGAGAGTAGTAGGGGTTTGAAGTAACCTTTTCCGTTTATTACTGAAGAAAAACGATATCCCTTTTCTAGTATCCTTATTTTTACGCGCCGGCTATCGTTTTCTGGGTGAGACAGAAAGTAGTAATAGAATAAAATATCCGTTAACGTTTTGTTTGTGACTTTTCCTTATTACGCGAGAAAACATCAATTTTCCGATTTAAAAGTTTCTAGCTATAATTATCTACTATGTACTTCAATGAAAAATATCTGAAAAAAGATAGGGAAAACATTATTTTAAACATTACATGACTAGATATAACTTAAAGAATTCTACGTGTAGTTTTTCACACCCAACTAAGATTACACTAATGCAAAAGAACACTTTCAAGTATTCTACGTGAAAATAGCTTAGAAAAACCGCCCGTTATAAACAGGTAGGTAAACACTGCTAACCCAAGAAAAATATGGTAAGACATTGCGCAAAGAAAATGTGTTAAGGTAATAGCGTGAACAATAAATCGTGCACATGTGGACGAGTCGCTGGATTGTCAGATTTTTACCCCAGAATTCAATGTTACCGTGATCCATATTTCAAACCTTTAGTCGATTATCGGGATTTTGTTTTTTGTACACCTCAAAGCGACAGGGACAATACTGCAGCTCGCTTGTTGATTTAATACTCGAACGTTGCAATCGAAAGACAAAAACAAACAGCGATATAGCACAATGTGTTCTTTTTTATTCTTGTTTTTCAATAGAAAACATTGCACAGACTAATAATATACGTATGTAGGCACCTAAGTGAATTAACGAAGTATCTACACGATTATTCTAATCTATGTATATTGACTTTGAATATCAAATCGAATTATACGTGTGGGCTTTGGATAGAATTCGACAGGACTGTGAAGTGGTATGTGGGTCAAATACATAAGTATCTGCGTGGGATTGTGTTAGCTGTTGTATCAACTAGGAGATAATTCGTCAAAACATTCTCAAAATAAGCAAGTGAGGCAGTTTTGTTACTGCGTTGTAGTTATTTCAGATTACTTATACCATTTCCTTGTAAGGAATCTGTTTATTCTTCCACGTATTTTCTAGGTATGTTTTTAGACTAAATAAGTATCGTCGCGGTCGCAAAAAAAAAATGCAAATTGATATTAATGAATGTAATTTAAGTACTTTATATATAACGTACATAATATTTTAAATATCTATAAAAGAAAAAAAATGTCTATTAGGCTCTACTTATTTTAATTTCAAGTTAAATTTACCTGACGTAAACGTATTTACAAGTGTAAATAAATCAGAGTTTAGTATTATATCCTACCATCTAAAGCTAATAAACTTTCTGTAAAATAAACAGAAAAAGAACAAGCTTTTAAAATCCTTCATTTTGCAAGAATGGGAGATAATAAATTATCCTACACAATAAATTATCCAACACAATATTATTACCGACATTTTAATCGCTCTTTCCGCGAAATCCTTGTTATATTTTATACGCGAATTTATTTTTTCGTCGTTTTTTGTTGGTTGAACGTAAGTAAATACGAAAGCTGTAAGCCATCAAAGCTTGTGGCTGGTTTTAAATTATTGGGAACGAGGTATGTTTACTTGTGGAATACATTTAAGTATTTAGCATAGCAAACTAGTTGAGACTGGGCAAGCTGTTTTTAGCGGTCGACGATAAAATCTGGGCAAATTTATCTCTAGTTAGGTACCTATTTTTTAACTTACTTATTGATTTAGATGCAGCAATACCAGATTTTATGTAAAAACGACCAAGGGGCGTGGATTCTTTGTGATGTTTAGCTATAAAGCTACGATTAGGATATACTTACCTACATAGCTAAAAATTATATAAGTAAGCAAGTATATGATAATTATAACAATTGAAAGTTATAATGATATTTTAATTAAATGATCGGTTAGTAATATTGTACAATGTGAATTGCCAGGAAAGTATAAGTCATGTTTTAAATATATTTTGCCAAGCTACACGAAGTTACTCGTGAATTATTCTTGCGGTAATTCAATGACATAGTTGCGAAAAACTCATTGCAGTAAAGCTTAGATAGCGAAGAACGTTGCGGAGAATTAACTTTTCAGTGCACATTGCAATTGTTTTGTGTTACGTTAATGTAAAGCCTGAAAGCTCATCACAATGTCCTGAAAAGCTCGGACATTCAGTGCGAATCTGAGGGCTTCGTCGCGCGGTCGCGTCGCTCTGATCAAAGTAAGTTTGTGATCCAACAGTTGCAAAGTGTTCCGTGGTGTTGTGTTTAAAAAAATAAAAAAGAAGTAAAATAAAGGTGTTGCCAGTGTTGTGTTTTTTTCTTTTTTTCTGCTTCGATGAGGATTCTTTAGTCGACTAAAAGGTAAGTTTCGTGACACCTATCTATTAGGTTTAATTTGTAAATGACTAGCGAGGTGTGTTCGTGACTAACAGATAAATTGTGATGAGTTTTATTGTATTTTGTGGATTAAGAATATTTTAGTTTTTTACATAATTTATTAGAATATTTTTATTTACTTAGCTAGAACAAAGGATTCTAGGCGTTGTTTATTATGTAACATTGGTCATTTTCACTTGTAGGTATACTTAATTAGGTTATTATGATTCTTAAGTAATTTTGAAAATTTAAGCTCAATAAGGATTGTCGCTCGGAAGGTACCGGGTTCAATTCCCAGCCGGACATCATATTTATGTACCTAGTGAAATTTTGACAAGTATATCAATCCTTCCTGCAAAAACAATTCTATGGAAACGTACCTACGATATTTTTTATTGCCTATTTTTCTTTTCGGCCCTTAATTATCTGATTAATTAATTAATTAACTCATTAACTGCCAACTATTGCGCACAGCTCTTTTATAACTCAGTAGGCCTAGAACATACTTCACCATACTGCGGCATTCTAGATTGATGAAGAAGTTGATGGCCTACCTAAGTATCACAAGTTTTTATACCGCCCGACATGGCTTAACGACTGTCGTCTTACGATAACAATCGAAATGATGGTGCACTACGAAGCACGGAAGCGCTCAAAAAAAACCACTAGCGGTCACTACACTTTCAGACGGCGCAGTTGCTTAACTTCATCTATCACTATCACATAGGATCGTAAGCAGCCAGGATATGACAGCTTCCTGAAACTGGAACTTTCCTGGTACAAAGGTTTAAAAATAGTTACATTTCTAATCGCAGCTAAAGCTAAAACTAAAAGCTCTTTTAATTTTAAAACCAACATTTATGCTGACTTATGTTTTGCTTTTAATGTTCGTTTCTATATTATCAGATTCTGCTTACAGAATAAACATGAATGTTGTCTTTATTTATGCTGTAAGGCTATGCACGCTTTCAACGGTTTATTTTTATTTATTTACTGTGAGTTTACTCAGTATATGCGATTTCAACGAATCGAGGATGAGAGTTATTTTTAAATCTTTAAGGAATAAAGGAAAATTAATTGCGATTTATTTTAATCACATTATAACTATCTAACTTTAAAGTTATTTGACGTTAATTAAAATTAATTTTCACGGCATACCAGTTTTTGTTTATTTTTAATTTATTTTTTTTAAAATAAAGAACAATAGGTACTAAGAAATTATGCTATTAACAGTAAAATGTGTGCTATTAGAATTCAGATTTAGAAATAGAGTGGATAATTTCGTGTTTTGCATAACTAAGATAATACCATAAGTAAAGGACCTCAAATTTTTGTAAAATTTATTTGTTTAATGTAAATTGCTTTTTAACAAAATTGAAATAGAATGATTAAAGGTACCTAGCTGAAAAAATAATACAGGATAATGACGTTTAATAAAAGATTTGTTTTTATAGATTGATCATTAAGTAATTAAAAAAAAAAAAATAAGGCAAAGTTTTTTCAACTTCAGTTGCTGAAAACTTCCTTTTCTGCACTTATACTTTTTTTAAGCGGGGCAGGGTTACAGACTTCTCATTTATCAAAGTGGAAAGAGCAACGAGATTTTTATTCTAACATAAATCTACTGTTTCGCATTATTACAAATTCTTTCAATGCACCAATCATAGAGTAAATTTAAGTTACTCTGCGTCAATTCAAAGATCATAGACAATGTGGTACTTTTTTAAAACTCTGACAGCCCACAAGATGGCGCTACTAAATGTCATGGCGCGTGAGTTGTTGTCACGAAGTCGTGCGTGCCGCGAAATTCTGAATCGATCTTAATTAAAAATTAAGGTTTTTATGGCATGGCGAGTCCTTTCGCCAATTCCGAATCGATATAAAATACAAAGGTAGTGCTAATTATTAGAATTTCGATGTTTGCATTGAATGGAATTAATAGTGCGATAAATGTGAGAGTTCTTGAATTGCACCTAAGAAAACCACTGCTGGAAGGCTTCCTTTTCCGAGGAATCCTGAGGAGTGAGTGTGAGTGAAACCTTGACATTCTGATTTATTACATTTTTGGACAGTGTTAAATGACTTTCCCAGTCACTGGGCGTTTGAATAATGATACAATGAGGTTTGTTCCAATTTACATCAGGATTACAAATAACAATAGCACATAAACACCAGGAAGTTTGTTTAGGCTCGTTGTGTTTTCTAATTCGGATGTTATTACAGCGTTTATGTAACGTTTTACTGCAAAATCTACGCTCTGACCCCTGAACTTGACGACGTTGTAACAATATACAAATATTAGTTCCGTCCGTCGATTCAGCGCAAATATCTTTAGGGAACCATTTCTTTTGAAGCTTACTTTCTTTTATCAACACGAGTGGCTGCCTAAATATTTTATTTGTACTCAGTTTACTTTACAAACTTCGAATTGTTCGTCTTAGCACTTGAACTAGTAGCCTACAGGCAAAAGTTAAGTTTTATCTAATTATTTGGAAATGTTTTCATATAAAGTGATTTGCAGTATGTAAAGAAATACGATGAACGTAATATAATGTATACCTGGAACTTGATATGTAATAGTGTAGTCAAAACACGTAATACATTAGGTATACCTTTAAGACAAATTGAAAAATTATTTCGGTTTACTTATGCTATACTTATATGACACAAAAATAATATTGTTTAAGATTAAATGAAATGCATTTACCCTAGAAGAACAACATCACGTGCCATTGCGGTGGGTTCAGGCAAATATCTCATCTCATATAGAGGGGATGTCAGGGCAAAAATCGTCCATAGTGCCTCACGGAATGAATTGCAGTCCCTTTGAGACTACTCAGCGGATCATTCCTAGATTACACGGTTAAGTAATTGCGCGTAGTCGTCGTGTGTCATTAAGTTGCAGCGTGCAAGTCATGCAACATAAGGCTGGCTACACACGAACCTCTTCATGCTAACTAACTTGCTAACCTGCTCCAAGGGACCATTTAAGTATTAAATAACGCCATTTGGTGGGAAGGAGGTCTTGTAAAATGTTAAGATGCATAGGTTTAGGTTCAGGTTGAACGACGGGTTACGTAACATTGTTTTCTTTTGTTGAAAAAAACCCAGGGAAAATAATTCTTCTAATTGCAAAATGACAATTTTTTGATAAAAATGGTCAATTATGTGTTACGTAACGTTTATCAAGGCGAAGGGGGGTATAGAAAAACGTTACGGCGCGTTACATAGGGTCGAAAACCATCATAAATTCCGTTACGTACTTGAACGATTCCCTAGTTCTGTGCCTTCCAAACGCTGTATGACTACACGAATACCTTAATACAGTCGTTTCGTACATGGGGACCTATTTAAGCTGCCGGTGTCGACTGACTCAAGCTATCCATCTATGGCAAGCTTTTGTGGTTCAATCAGTTCAGTCATTGCTCTTGATGTTAGTATGTGTGTGTGTGTGTTAATTACTGAGGAGAGATCTGTGTTTAGTAGTACACCATTATTATAATAAAATAACCTATACACTATAGTTCGAATTTGACTCGATCGATTTCGAAAAGCTATCAAGTCAAGAGCTATAGAATCGTCTACCTAATTGCCATCTGTAAACTAAGTAAAGGATCGAATACGATAAGATTAACAGTGTCTTACTGTTCTAAATTGGTCCAGTGAAAAGGGCTTCTTAGGCATTTACAGGTAAAGGATCGTTGGTTGAAGGGTGTCCCTCGTAATGGCTCTCGTTTAACTAAATTATTCTTTTACCATGTGCTAAGTACAACTTTGTCAAGGAATCCCCTCCCTATTTTACGAGAAAATATGTGTTGTGATTCCAATGTAACTGTTGATGGTTTATAGGGTTATTTTGTTGGTTTGTTTTTTTTTTTGGTGACGATGCGTTTTTATTAGTCCTAGAGTCCTATAATACTCATTATGTCTAACTATAGACAAAAGACTTTGATGATGAATAGTCTATCATAGGGCCTTTTGTCTTTAGACTAAGTGCTGTGTCTATAAGTCGTGTAATTGTGACAGTATTACTTTAAATTTCCAAATACATATATTTGTAACCACAGTATTATACTTACGTCCTTTAATTATGTATTCATACAAGTGTATGGCGTTGAAACCTCGATTTCATTCAAATCCCGGCGGTTTCCAATACCTGAAAATTTGAAGTGTCTTCATAAATTTGGGTCTAATTGACAAACTATTGATTACAAAATGGTGTCCCAGATTGTCCCTAAAGTAGATAGACCCTTTTAACAATTGAACCGAGATTTATTGCGTTAGCCGGAGGGAAAGTTTTAGAAATTAAAGGTCAGTTTGGAAATAATAAATAAAAGGGGCTTCGTATCAAGAATAACACTTGATATTAATAATAAACTTTGCTGTTACAATCTTTATCAAGGCATTTGTATGTTTATTTTGTGGAACTCTTTATTTAATATCGTAAATAATCAAAAGGCCTGTAAATAACGTTACACACTTGTTACTATACACTAAGATTTCATATTTCACTAGGGCCATAGATAACACACACACAGATTAAGAAGAAATTAAAACTCTTCATTTCAATGATCATTTCACCACGGCTTTGAAACAAACCAAGGGCCCATTTAATGCCAGTTTAGTTTAATAACCATTGCGTCACACATACCATGTGTATCTGTTGACATCTTTTACGGAACCATAAAAAGAAGAAATGGACCCGAAACCTAGCAGGGTATTAAAAGATAGATCCCACCTTAAGTATAAGCCGTTTGAGTTGAAGTGTCTCTATAATCGTTTCGGCTAGAGATAAAAGTTTTATCGGGTTCGCACAAAACAGCTATTTTGGCAGTTCTGAGATAGCTGCGAGAGATTTGTAAAGGGATTAAGAATCTAAGACTCATTCAGTGAATGGATGAGTGAATGGTTTGACTGACGACCGAGATTACAAATGTCTTTGCCGATTACGTTGTGATTGATTATCGTTCTGAATGTCTCGATCAATATAACTAATTCTACTCGTAAATGAATACCTGGTATTTTAGAGGAATTAGTACAATCCTTAATTTAAATTTAAACTAGAAGACTATGTCTGGATTAACATTAATAGGATAAGTATGGAATACATTACACCGCTTACTATTCCATTAGGAAAAAATCCTACTTTTTTCGCCATCTAAGGAACTTGAAGGAAAATTACATACATACGCTCGAAAAACATTACCCTCCTTTAGACGCAGTCAGGTAATTAATTTCCGCAATTTCCACAGCGGAATTCGCGAAATTTCCACAGAACAGCCGGCTTCCGTCGCCTTGATCTACCTGCAAACGATTGGGCTCTTTCTATGCAATCCTGTTCCCTAACACTTAATAATCATATGTAAAACATCATTTTCAAGCAAAAATGATCGTTATGAACCACCAGAGCCAAGCAACGTGAAGTTTATTCCCTAAGCCAGGATAATGTTAAGACATTTGTACAAGACAAGGCAAGCTGTGGTCGTGGTTTATTTTCTCGCTATCAACTTGAATTATTCAAGGGAACCAAATAAAAACATTTGAGCATAACAACTTGGAACGAAAACCGTGCGAGAGCTATGGAGGCTATAAATCCGAAATAATGAAGGTCGGCGTTAGACTATTTTTACGTCTTCCGACACGATTATTTTGTCGGATGCTGTGACGGGATTTTTAAGATCAGATTTTTGATGTCGTCTTTTGCATAGTAGTATTAACAGAAGGGCTTCAACGTGTTTGATTTAGATTAGGGATCCTTAAACTGGTTCCGTAGACTAATCGTCTGGGTACCGCCAAAATTATATTTCACTTATAAAACCCAAAAATTGTCTACTTCGGGGAAACGATGAAATTAGCAGGGAAAAAAGACGTACGACGTAAAAAAAGGTCAATATATGGGGTTCCTTAAATTAAAATAAAAGGTATTTTGTTAGTGTTCCGTTGCCTTTAAAGTTGAAGAACCCCTGATTTAGATGATCCATATGGTACAATGGTTACCAAGTTACCATGACGGACCGCCGTTCAATGGGTTTTGGGTTCGATTCCCAGTGTGGCAAAAATTTGAATGACGTAATTAAAAATCTATTTTCGGTCTAGCTGTGTGTGTCGTCCAGGGACCCACGATACAGGGTATCCTATTATGAGGCTTTAAAATGTAGCGTTATTTATTTATTAATGTCTCACTGCAGGACCCAGGTCTATCTTTAGTGAATAGATTGGTTAATTATCATTACAAAAATGAATATATACCAGTTAAGTTTGAAATTATAGTGTTTGCATGATAAGAGACCTACGTGTAAGTCTGCAAGTTTTGTACAATAATTTTAATACTCAGTATACAATACTGTAATTAGTACTAGAAGTCACCGACGTGTTGGCGGTCAAAATACGAAGAAAATCAGCTCGTAACTAATAAAGGTGATCACGACACAAGTCAACGAAGCTTTTTAAATTGAATACACTATTTCATGACACTGTAGACGTTAAACATTTGCGTGGCCATTAATTTTAATGATAGATTATTTAAATTAATGAATGCGGGAAATGACGGTTCGTTATGATGATAATTATGAATGAAAATAATTACTAGGTACACGGCAGAGTAAACCAAGTTCTGTGGAAATAACATTGTATTTAATTATTTCTTCTACAACCTGAAGAAAATGATTGAATAATGATAAGTACCTATTGAAATAAAATTTAAAACCATCTTAGTACTAGATAAAATGATCTTATATGGGCCATACGTACGGAATTTCTAGATTATTTACATATTTTTTCAGCACAGTAAATATTTCGTTCTAAATATTCTTAACTCGTTTTGCATATTTGTTTCTTTTCAATTATCTAACCAAGCAGGCAAATGATTTCATAACTTATTCTCATTCTCCAGAAAAGTATATTAGCAAAGAATTATAATTATAAAATTATTATAATGAATCGTCAGTAGACCTTGACTGCTATTAGAATCTTTCTTTGAGCAATGAAAATCTGTACTAATAATATAAAGCTGAAGAATTTGTTTGAACGCACTAATCTCAGGAACTACTGAACCGATTTGAAAATTTCTTTCAGTGTATGATAGTCCATTTATAGAGGAAAGCTATAGGATAATAACAAACATCACGTTATGAGGAATAGGAGAGGAGCAGTAATAAAAAATATTGCGAAAAAGGCAAAATTACGCGGGCGGAGCCGCGGGAGTTTGCTAATGTTTTACTTTGTAATACTTTGTGTTGGGAGGCTCTTTTGACCATTAATGTGGTTCATTAGTCATTTGGGTTCAACATTTCTGCGACGTTAAAATGACATCGCATTTTTATTGCTTTTACATTTTAATCTGTTCTATAAATACGTCCAGCAACAATGATATTACGAGTATTTAAAGAAACAGATGTGTTGTAAGTGTGCGAGGAGTGAAAACACGAAAAAGATTCAATTGCGCTGTTTTTTTCCTTTCTTTTGTGAACGAATGAAATGGCATAATGTAATTATCGTAAAGATAATAGGGATGCATTCCATGTAAGGTTTTAGGTCGTTTACTAAGGGCTTATTATATATACATATTTATAGTGCAATATAATTTGTCCAAGGATATTTTATTTTTTAGCTTGTTACTACAGAAAATGGAGGATTATTATATAGGTTTTTGTAGCAACGCTATATTTATAAAATGTGCATCTATTTGAAAACAAGGTATGGATCTAATCCCATCTCATTTTCTTTTACAGAAGTATGAGATTCTATGAAATTGGAATTGATAGAAAAACTATAGGCATTCGAGGAAAAAATTACTTCGTTGAAATATGCGCCGGTATCACAAGTTGAAGGAATTCAATCACAAGAAAAATACAAGCAAAATGAAATGGGTTTCAAAGTTATGCTTGGCGCGAAATGGGGTTTAGCTAGGGCTGTGACTTGCTGGTCATTTCTAAAATATTATTGTATTATACACTTGTGACCCGCCCTCGCTTCGCTTCTGTAGATCTTTGACCTGTTATCCCGAGGGAATTAAACAGTTTCTTGATGTATAAATATTCTAGGACTATCCTGTCATATAATATACTAAGTTACATCTAAATCGATAGTTGTTTTTATAATTACCGTACTTGTGGGAAATTATTAATAAAATTAAAACTATGGACGAAGTTTCATATTAAAGCACCTTAACGAAACGAGAGTAGATTCAAAAAAATAACGTGCATTATTATTGATACCAATATTTAGAAATGATTTTGAACTTTGAATTTTATCAATTGGCCCAAAGGAAGACAAATAATGACTAAGTAGATTCGTCTCTTACAAGACAAGCTAAAATGAAACCGTTAATTTTTTTTTAATTAATCTATACACAAGATAGAGCGTGAATACAGACGGCCCTCCTCTCTAGGGGGAATCTAGTCAACTAAGTTTATAATTCACTTGGTCGACAATTTAACCGCTACTAGGAGTAGTAATTTAATTAAACTACGCAGTGTATTCTATCATGTCAGGAAGTATTATAGTTCGAGAGCTTGTAGAGTTAATGGTTGACCGAGTTAACTAGTTGGTAGTGAACCTGCCTGCGAAGCGAGGGGTCCCGGGTTCGATTCCCGGGTAGATATTTATGTGATAGATAAATGTTTGTTCCCGGGTCATGGGTGTTAGTGATGTGTTATTAGTGTTGTCCATGCCACCCGCGACACAGGGAATCCTACTGCGGGGGTATGAGTGTGTTAGCGTTTATTTATTTTATTTTATGTAAGTAGGGAAAGGTTTTTGTGTCTTGGAGGGCATATTGAGTAGTCCTATGTATCTTATATTAATACCTTCCTATTGTTGTTCGGTAGTGACCTCAACCATTCATTTATTTATTCATTCTAGTAAGCAGGAATTGCTCCTCATAACTAAGGAGGCCTAGGGCATACTTCGTCACGCTGTGCTATGATCATAATGGTGAACACTTTTATGTACTTCAAAGGTTTTCGACCTGGTTTATGATTGTTATCCATAAATAACAACCGAAATAGATGATATAAATTAGGGAAACACTCAAAAAATTTTGCCACTAGCCACACTCATCTAATTTCCGACCAACTTTAACCACTACTAAAGGGGGCATTCTAGAAATATATTTATTTTTAATATTCCGTATTACTTTTAAAATAACAAGTATAAAGGCATTATAAAATGAAAAGCGAATTTATGTAATAAGGTCTCTTATAAAGTTTGTCTAAGAATCGTAGACGCTGTCGTAGCATAGCGCTACATCCGTAGCACGAGCGTAGTACTTCGTAGCACTTTATGTAACCTACAAACTAAGTGAGGAAGTCGGTGGCATTTTCTTTATTGAAGCGAGAATGTACATTTACATAGAACTTACTAGCGGGATTAATAGAGTTAGATGTTATTTTACAATAAATTTTGTAGTTTTATTTTGATCATAATTTTACGAACCGTATGGAGCAATGGTTACCATGCTGGACCGCTGTTCAATGGGTCCTAGGTTTGATTTTCTGAGAGGCAAAAATTAATGCTGGATTTAAATTTCTGTTGTTCGTTTGGGTGTATCCTCTTTCTATAATTCTTCTAGAGGGTTAACATAAAAATAGAGCCAAATGTTTACTTTAATTTTGAGTGAAATATGACAAGAGTGGATATAATTATATAATTTTGTGCGACACTGCATTGATGATTTTTTGGGAGGTTTAGTTGAATTGTAAAAAAATAAGTGTCCATTTTAAGATGACCAGAGGAGTCCTATTTTGTAAAAAACACGGCCTTAAACAACCCTGTGACAGAAGGACAGCAAATACTTTCTATCATTCATATAGAGAATTCCCTGGTCCCTGTAGGTACAGAACTAAAAATTCAATTTAAACAGCTCCAAATACGTAATGCGAAGTAACAAAACGTGGAGAAACTGCTCACAATTTCCCAATGTCAGACATTTTACCAGATTTAATAGTCCGTTGAGTTCAGAATGGTACAGTGTCGACACCAACTGTGTTGGTGTTGGAATATTCGTCGGAAATTTTACAAGAAACGATGTTTCGTGTACCATTTTCTTGTTCACTGAAATATGCTGGCGATAAACGCGTTTTTCGTGCTTAATTCTTTAATTCATCTGTGGGTTAATACTAAAAGGTACGACGTTTTAAAATAACAAAGAAGGCATGCATAAGTTGCAGATTTGGTATAAGGTATAAATTGCAGTAGTTTTACTTGGATAAGAAGTGTTAATTACATGTGTTATAAATATATTTGATTTAGTAAATAAAACAAAACCCACACTACCACACTCCGTATGACATTCATAATTTATACTTCAGACGGAAAGCCCTATGATATAGAGTTGAAACATTGTCATCTTCAAGCTAGGGATATCGAACGAGTCAAAGGTTTGATGTATTGAGTCATGGTCAAATTTCGACCAGAAAGCTTCTCTAGTCACAAGGTTCTTTAGTCTATTTTAATAGACGCTTCAGTGTAATAAATAAGCGGGCAGTTGACCTTTCCAAGCTTTGCACGCGACCTATCAGTTGGGGTCACTGCACTTAGTGTTCTTTAACTTTTATTAATATACAAAACACTACGGAGCTATACTTGCTATACTTTACGTCCTGCATATACGAGTATTCTACTTCTCTAAACTTTTTATACCTAATGATCATTTACAGAAAATTAAATTATTTCATCATTTTTTACACTTTGTTGTACAACATAACCATAAGACTTAATCTAAGGACAAGATTTTGTTTTGTTATTGTAAAGAAATGAACTTTCTTATATTATCAACTATTTCATCCGCCCTCGCATCGCTTAGGTGTATCTTTTAGGTTAAAATAAATCTTAGAGCGTGAAGGACGTACAAACATCTAAACAAACTCTCCCATTTAAAATATTAGTAGGAAGCTACTCGTATAGGATTAGTAGGATTAAAGACAAAGTAATTTTATATTCTACTTAGCATATATGATTATTATGTATATTTATCTGATTGATTGAATAAATTTTACATAATTATACTTCTGTTAAGATTCTCCAAATGTCGCGGGGTACATAATTAAGTACTATGCTCATAATGAAATATTAACATTAAAAAAGGGCTCCTAACATTCAGTAAATTTTCATGCATAAAAAAAACAAACTAATGCAAAGTTGACCAGTGGTTGAATACACGATATTATAATGTACCAGGTGGTAAAAGAAACATTAAAACATTTACAAACTATGGCTTGACGTCGCGTGATGTGAACTTCACGTCACCTTTGCCATAAAAACGTGAAACAGAAATGAAATGCACTAATGTTTACATTACTTGAATTGGAATTAAAAATTGGTCTAGTCTGGCTAAATAACTACAGGTCAATGATCTCTATGGAATTGGAATAATTTCTTCAGATACCAGTATGTAACATTAAAATTATTTGTCTTAAATCTTGTATGTAAGAACTAACTTTTCGTTAATAAAGTTAAAGTGTACCATCAGATTCTTATCCGAGGTTTGACAATGTTGTAACGAGAAAGAGGAAACATAAACCAAAAATAAGTAAAGAACTTTGCGGTTCCAATAAATGGAAAAAGATCGGTTGGTTTCAAAGTTTGGTCGGCATTCCGCGGGTATAATAACGCCTATTATAACTTGTAATCTTGTTTAGCCAGCTTTTCTTGTTGCGAAATAAGTCTAATAGAGTCTTTGGATACTGTTTTTCTACCAGCAAGTTTACCTAAGTATTAATTGAATTATAATTTAGTATACCAAAGATGGATCGATATAAAGTTTTGCGTAATTCGGTAACGGAAATCGCATATGTTCATGTTATTCACATTTTTCCAGTAATGTTTAAGTGTTTTCATCACTTAAGTATCACATAATGCTTAAATATTCACAAAAATTGCATTGAAAATGTTTTTTTTTTGTTTTAACATTAAGACAAGTCATAAAAACGGACTATACAATTCTACAGATGTTTATAAGTCTGAAGTTCTTTATCCATCCATCAGTCTTTCAGCTTCCATTACTGGATACTGGATATAAACTTTCGCTGGATATAAACTTTCGCTGGATATAAATCGCTGTAGTATTCAGGCCTTTAGGTCACTTGGTATGTGGCGTAGGTATAGATGTAGGAATGGCGGGAAAATCAAGGTTCTTGATTTCGTCTTCCAAGGCTTTTAAAAATATATGCTACCCCCCATCTTTCGTAGCGCACATGGAATTCACCTTTTGTCCAAACTGTACTTTTGTTTTGCCCTCTCTTTCTTTCTTCACCATTTTTCTTTTCGTTCTTTCACACGTCTGTCGTTCATAAACAAAAAATATACCATGACCTACAAATATATTTTTTTAAACAAATTATAGGAACCAAAATAAGTCATAGACATATCATAGGAAAATTCTATCTCTCTCTAATTCCTCTGAAAGCCACACAAAATTCATTGAACCAGTGAACCTTTGAGTCTTAAACGGTTAAATTCGTCGAACATACGCACTATACAGTGTGTTATGTATGCTATTAAAGTTCGAGTATTACGACACCTATATCAAAACAATCAGCTTTACTCCTATTTAGAAACTTGAACTCTCAACGGTATCAAATTAGTTATCGGATTTCTCGAACATTGGGGTTCCCCAGGTTTCTATTTTGGGTCCGCTTTTGATCATTTATTATTTATACGTATTAATGATTTGCCGTTTATAAGCTTACGTATAAGCCTTCTTATGCTATTTATTTATTAATTGACTCACTAACAGTTCCTGTATGAATATAACAATATTGTGGACAAACAAACGAATCAAGCTATACGCCAAAATAATTATACTACTGTTCAGTATTGTCAGCAAGCATGAACGGATATAATTAGAAAACGCCGAATAACCCAAACAAATACTCATTTCGCTGTATTAAGAAAACAATATACGTGATAAGCATAACCCTCTATTCCCTCATACGTTATTTATTTGATGTTGTTTCCCTTTCAGTTTATTCCTAGAATAATCCCAGATGTAGCGTTCTTCAGTAATCTTGATGCTTTGTTCACTGGCGTGGATGATAATCTTCATACACGATTAGGTTTTGCCAACGGCACCATTCTACGGGAATTGATTAAATTATCATTATGCGACCTGCTAATCAAAATTGATCTTTTTTATTTGGATATAACATTGTTAATCATTTGAGGATCGCTCCTACGTTAATCGCAGGTAAATCTTGTAATATCTAAATAAAAATTAGAGCATTTACTTTAAGCTACAAAGCTATACACACATACTGTAACGTCGATGGAATGGACAACATATAAACATGAATAAACAAGCCCGCGGAAGCAGTGATGGCTAGTGGTTTGAACGTTGGTGTCTCGAACGGCAGTTCCTGGGTTCAAACCCCACGGCACGCATCTTTAATTTAAAAAGTTATATGCGTATTAGATCACTTGCTACGGTGAAGGAAAATATTGTGAGAAAACCTACATATTTAAGAGTTCTCTAGAAAGTTGTCAAAGGTGTGTGAAGTCTGCCAATCCGCACTTGCCCAGCATGGTTGACAATGGCCTGCACCCCTCACACTGTGAGAGGAAACCCGAGCCCAGCATTGGGACAGATATGGGTTGCGATAAAACACTCCCAAACCTAAATTTAATGTCATCATTTGCTATTATCCTACCTCATTTTAAATACAACTGGGATTTCCTTTTCCTTTTGAAGTTAACGTTTCGCGATGAATTACATTATTTAGCAAGAAATATTCCACCAAATAAACGTATAAGGTTTTGTAATTAAGCTTAGCATCCATTATTCAGCTAAGCAGACCTTCGTTGACCTTGCGAATGAAAATTGGCCCTTATTTTTAGAGCCGTAAGATTTAATCAGCAAAACATCCCTAACATGTACGCCTACAGAAGATAGATGCGAAATGCAAATAATTAAGTGTAATGGAGTTTTTACATTATCCTGTACGGCTACGATCCGGCTGACGATCGCTTAAACCCGTTTAATTAAATTTGCGAAATTCCCTGTTTTGTGATGGGAATATTAACTTATGAACATCCATATTTAATATATTATTACTCAGTAATATTGTGTACAATATATTCAAGTAAAGTTACATTTAAGGAATATAAAAAGAACAAAACTATATCATCTATCTTTAACTAAAGATCGGATGTCAATGTCAAGACGAAAATATTGAGTCAATTCAACATTGAGCCATTTTATTATGATAGTAAGTACAACTTTTATCAGAAGCCAAAATGTCGGTATCCGATGTTGGATCGGATAGAATGAATCCCTCTTAGAGTTATAAATTAGCATTTATCGCGCAGAAGATTATACGATTACTCACATAATCCTATTCAAAATAATATTGGAGCGTGAATTCACTCTGGTTTCAGAATTACGTAAAATATTTGTTTTCTACGTGATTTGAAAACAAAATTCTTCAAAACCTGCTTTTTTAGTTAATTAAGGGTTTTATTGTGAGTTTAATAAAATATAACGTTGATTAAGCAGTTGATAATGTTGTTATTAGATTGTAGAAATGTAGGTCTGTATAAGTACGTGTTTTTTTTACCCCCGGCGGAACGGAGATGGTGTGCGTTTAGGCTGAGAGGTTGTTTTTTTAATTTGTTTGTGCAAACTAAATGTTGCTCGTATATCCAAAACATCTATCAATTTAGATACTGTTTTAAATAAAGGATAGGATATCTATTGACGACTTTTCTTAGCAGTATTTCTCACTTATAACCAGCAGCAACAGTAGCATTACGCGGTTATAGCGTTATAGTCAAATTTTTCTGTAAAGAGTTGATGATAAATTTAGACTTTTTTACGTTCTTCGTGAATTTTTACAAAATTTTTAATTTCGCTTTTATTTTAAAGACTCTCGATTACGAGATAAATATTACGTTGGGCAGTAATGGGTTAAAGCGAGATAAATTGTTGACAGAGATGGAACGTGGAAGGATGTAATAGATAATACACGTGTTGTGGGAGGTCAACATCTAAAATAGATAGCGTTCTTCTCCATTCTCCACGTCGATTGGATCAGGTTAAGTGTGTGATTGATTACGGTAGATCACACAAATCGATTTATACTTATAAATGTTGGTAAAGTTAGTTTAAAAAGTAAATAAAAGAAATGTTTTTTTTTAAACAAGCTTTTATTATTTGTTAATAAGAAAAAGAGCTAAAAAGTCAAAAAGTGCTAAATTTCAAGTCCCTACTGTTACCCGTTCAGGAGTTCAATCGTCTGGAGCCAATTCTGGCAGCAGTATCACATCATCCTTATTATAAACATGCATTGTCATCAGGATTGGACCAGTGTGTAAAATTTTAGCTGAATCAGACACCGGGAAATGGGTGAAATTTAGCTTGCAAGATTTGATTAAGTACAAATAAAAGCTTGTAAAATAATATTTTTTTATACCTAAAGTAAGTTATTAAAAGGCTAAGAGCATGTGGGATCTTAGGCAAAGTTATGTAGCATTCTGTATCTCTGTGTGTGCGACTTAAAATTTGATATACAATTCAAAGTCACAAACACACAGATGTGTATAGTATTTTATTGTATATTTGTTCAATGAAATGTCTCTACAACATCAAATTATTATACATCAAATTCAGCTCTCTGTATTTCTTCCCCATGTAATTTTGAACTTAACCCTGAGGTAAATAAATGTGCTATTTCAATGGTCCGTTTCTTTTAAATTTAAAGTTACTTTTAAAGAAGAAAATGTAAGTCACTCCCTAACTTTACGTGGTTACTGTAGAACTCTAGAGGTACCGTGATAACTGATAACAACTGCAAGTTTATTAACGGTGATAAGATACCGCGGGTTCGATATTTCATTAACTAAGTGCGCGTGATGCTATGCCGCTGATAACAGCTGATAAGACTGAAATGGACAGATACCACAACAAACTTAGTATCTATACGTCTAGTAGCTTTTAAAATATTGTTCTTTGCCAGTTTTGCCAGTCTTATAGGATTTCTAGAGGCAAATGTGGAAAGTTAAATCCATAGCTAAGTCGATACATTTGTGTAAAAAGTGTGGGTGTATGGATGTATGTATATAGCTGTAAGTTAAAGTATAATATTTGTTTATTAAAGATTTTTCAATACAACTAATTTCTAACTCGATTTTAAAAACAGATTTTAATCCACTTGTTATCATAATATGATCTATACGCTAGTTTTAGGTTACAGTACAAAGGATAATTTTAAAGTTAAGGTGATTAATGAAAAAAGAAACTGATGAATAAAGAATAGTATCAAAATATCTGCATGTACTTGGATAGGCTTGTTGACAATATTTTTTTTTTGTTATTTAATGAAAGAATGCACAATAATAGGTACTTCGGTGAAGAAATCACTCTGCTAATATCAAAACTACAAAATATCGCGTTTTAAAATTCACATTGTTAGACTTTCCCAAAAACGCTCCATACAAAAGCAACTGACATTATGACGTCACTTAGCGCTACTTTGTATGGAGTGCCTAAGAAATTTGGTCGATAGCTATATTCAATGTTCCGTTTATGAATATGATTTATCTACCAAATACCTACCTATAAATCGTACGTATTATATAATGGTATTTATATTTTTAATAAATTTTGTATTTTTAAAATGGACTTGCCCATTGAGCTTTAAAATGTCTTAAAACTTGTTAAACGTAACTTAACTAAGTAAAAGTTCCCACTACGCTACAGGGAATAAATAATAGAAGGTTCGTCACGAACAAGACCCAGATCCATTTTGTGTTAAAAGGGAAGCGATAAAAATTAACCGAACCATTGAACTTTCCGTATAAATTCATACAGACAGTATCTATAGCTATACTGGCCGGAAAATAGTAGAGTGAAATTGAAAGGAAGTTTGACATTATTTTTAGGGTGAAAGGGGAGGATTTAGGGATCCCTAGTTAAATAAGCACCCTTAAATAAATATTTTTTTATAGTACGAGTATGTCAAGCACTCGATCCATTCCTGTTTATTGTGGCTGTATATAAAAGGCACTTTAGTAGAGTAAGGTCACTATAATTTCCTAAATTAATTGTACCTCTTATATAGTCCCTCTATAGTACTTCCACTACGGGAAATTTCAAACACCATCATGCCTGAATTGTTTCTAAAAAGGGGTCCAGATGAACCCTTCTCTTATATAGGCACCTACCCTATAGATATGGGTATACGTAGAAGGACAAATTGTAAGTGATGTCCAAACAACGGGCGAATGAATGATCGTTCATTGTGTGTTTAGTACATCAATAGTACACGCAGTACTTCACGAGTCCTATTTGTCCTCGGAGGACTAAACCTCGTGTGAGCTGCCTCTAATTACACGTTGGAAAGGCACAAACAATTTTCTGATCGATAGCAGTTTA
>LGAG01002215.1:18708-29578 GCA_001278395.1 Lerema accius
TCTTCGGGTTTATTGTTTTTTTTAATGATTATTTATTTTGGCCAAAAACTGATTTGTGTTAGCTTTGTTCATTTCCAAAGGGGAGACTATTTATTCCTAGAAAAGTAGGGTAGTATCATAATTTCATACTCTATGTGAAATGTGTCATTTACTTATTTGAATTCCACGACAAAGCCCCATTTTGCGTTGTAGCTCAACAGAACTGGTATAACGAGTCCATGGGCATTCACCATATCGATATCACTAATGACATGATCTATGTGATATTATGAACTTACATTGATGCTTTAAATTCTATGTCTTAACATAATGTAAAATCATCTTTCACATCACATAATACATACCTATATACATTCGTACCTGTCGTTAGATACTTAAATCTGATTTCTTTTATATGCTACCGATTAAAAAGTAATTTTATCAAAAGATCATAATCTTGGAAACGTTGGAGTATGTATAAAAATTAATAAGCGATGTAAGGCACTGGTTAATTAATCAATTAAACTGTTATTGTTAGGGTTTTTAACTTAAAATTAAAAACAAAATCAATCCGTTCTCTGTTGTTTCTCTCGTATTAAAATTATTTATTCTTGTAATAAACATAGACGATGAAGCAGCGTGTTATAAGTTTACAGGTTTGTGACATAATTTGATTGTGTGCTGTTAGTTTTGTTTGAAAATTTTATAGAAAAAATTAGATTAAGGGTTATTTTTCAAGCAAGTTTGATCATAATACTCTACACACAATTTTATAATGGGACATTAAACCTGCAGGCATATCTTATTTCCTACAAGTATTTAATTAAATATAGATTTTAGTACACAGCAAAATATTTTTTTTGTGCAATTGATGTAACCTAATGTGGTATTTTTATTGGTAGACGGGACGTGGTGTAGGCTTATAGTTGTCGGCTGTTGATACGGGGATCCGGCTAAAAATAGTCGCGAGTCCAGAGCTAATGCTGGCTATACTTGGAAGCCGGCACCGTTAGCGATGGAACCGGCTGGTGGCGCCAACGTCGCCGACGGCTCTCGGGGTGTATCGACCCTTCTCTTTTTCTTTTTTATTCCCGCGCCATACTCTGTTACTACACCGATGATGAATCACCCTGGTTATATACATTTATGTAATCCCTACATATTTATTTATGCCAATCTATGTTCAAGAGAATTCTGCGCACTCTGAATGTGTGATTGGTAGACTAGTAATAGTGCCAATTCAACTAAACGTACCTATATTAGATGAACAAAGTTAAGCTAAAGTTAATCGTTTTCGTTTAGTGTCACTAGGATTTAACTTAATATTGTATAACCACTAAGTGTACGTGTGTTTGTCACTGAACTCTTCCTAAACGGTTGTACCCATTTCATTAAATATTTTGTGAGATACTTTAGAGGGACCGAGTATGGCTTCGGACTACACCGGCAGGTGGTGCTGATGAAGAGATATTTCACAGGATCAGCCAACTATTAAAGTTATTGAAACTCCGCCATAGCAAAAGTTGTCCGCTATGGGGAGCACTTACAAAAGGTACATGAAAATTGAAGTTCTGGAGTACCTGACGTGGAATATAATATATGTGTAGTGTCTGCCCTATCTTCTATCGCCACGTAAATAATAAGTATATATATTTGGTTTCTTACTCTTTGTAATTCTTATGCAAGTTAATTCTGTTTAAATTATGTCTAATTTTACTGTAAATACATCAAATAAACTAAATCATCAAAGCTTATTTTTGGTCGAAGTTATATCTAATAACTAGTGCAAGTTTTTATTTTCCTCATAG
Source organism: Lerema accius (assembly GCA_001278395.1). Lineage (NCBI taxonomy): Eukaryota > Metazoa > Arthropoda > Insecta > Lepidoptera > Hesperiidae > Lerema > Lerema accius. The sequence continues at coordinate 20,496 of LGAG01002215.1, forward strand.
TAGGATAACTACTGATGCGTGTTATCCGGACCTTAATTAGAACCTCCTGTTCGTTTCGTTAATAAATGCATCCGAATTATGTTTTATCTCCTTATGTTCGATCTTGTCTCATATTACTGGTGATAGCTTAATTGAATTTTATCCAGAAAGTTCATGACGTTCATTGTGTGTAATACTTAAATTAAAACGATTCCGAAGTGATTCATTTCCAATTATTAAATTAAGATGAAACGTGATATTGAACTTAAACTCTCTACTGTTTTAAACTAAACTTTCCACTCAATGGAAGATTCTCGCCAGCAATAACAAGCAGGTCAAGTTTAAAATTAACATTTAAATAACTTTATATAAATTAATAACACAAATTTTATGAGATACATGCCTACCTAATTTTATAATTTAGTTATTTACAAGTACATACCAAAATCTCTAGATACTTATAAGTCTAAATCATATTTGGCCGGAAAGAACATAAAAAAATAAAAAAAATAGATAACAGAGTAGCTAAATCTGTTTTGTACGTCATCTTAATTGAAATAAATAAACAATCACAAGTAGAACGATTCTATCTACATCAACATCCGAAGCCTCGATTTGTACTTAATTTGCTGTAAGAATTAACGGCATGCACAACCGTATTAAGTATAGTGACATACTTTAAGTACGCACCACACAAACCTGTTGATAACAAAAACATTCCTACCACTGAATTGAGGTTGTCGTGTTCGGATGTTCGCTAAATGTTTAAAAGATTATAAAGATCAGATTATTATGTCTCACAAAATTATTACCGTATAAAAAACGGACGGATAAAAATTAAAATTTTAAAATTTTGGACCAACTCTCATTGAATGGAGAAATTGTAATCGCAAAAGCATAAACCCCGAGTTAGGGAATGTTATAATAAAATCGCTGAATAAAATCAGCAAAAATCTACCGGGGGCTCCATTTGCATTTGCAAATATTGAAGCACCCTCTATTGAAGTATGAATAGCTCTAATAGTTTGGCTAGATTTTTATATATATAAAGAAGATAAATTGGTGGACAAGTCAGACTAATGATACATAAGGTCAGCCCGACAGCTTAAATCTGCCTTTCGACCAGCCCCAACGTAAAAAAAGAAAACGATAAGAAAGGTGAATCTTTGACAGAAGTCAATTTTATTATTCTTGTCACTAGAAAAATAACATAAATATGATAGGTAACAAAATTTTGGTTGCAAATGAAGAGGTAAATGTAAAAAAATACGATTAGCTATTTTCTAAATTATAACTGTGAGTTATATAAATTCTATGTATTAATTATGGATACCAACGAGGTAAGAAAATATGTTAAAGCTGCTAGTTTTGATCAAATGTAGCATGTTTATATGATTTATGTAAAAGGAAGATGTTGATTAATTAAATGGAAATTATTTATATTTTCTTAGGCTCCTGATAAACGCTATAAGGATAACGATCGATCACGATCATTTGATAAAAACCAACCATCACTGTCATCATTGATAATATGGAATATATCAAAGGCCTTAGAGGTGGATCCCAATATGAACATACGGGTAAATTTATTTATATTTTTACATGACGATCAGAAGCTACTAGTATTTTTCAATAAAATAACAATAATCGGTGGTACATGACAAGACATAACTTTAGTCCTTCGTGAAATATCTTGTAATAATAGTAGAAGAGTCGAACAAATCTCTGAATCAAGCCAGAAGGATAAAAACTTTCTCAGGCGTAATTTGAAACACCATTTGCAAGTTTCTCGGCGCTGTTTAATGGACTTAAAGTAGCACTGTAAACTTGATCTTGTGGATAAGGCCATTAGGCGTGTATCTCTTGAAGTTTTCGATTTTTATTTCAATTGATATTATCCTCCACGACTTTTATCATTCTATAAAATAATGTCCCTGATAAATTAAAAGATTTTGTCATAGCTATTGACACGAGTACGTAGCTGGTGTGTATGTAAACGTACACATTATCAAGCTTCATTATTAAGATTTTAAATTTCTTAAAATTAACTTCATCATCATGATACTTTCTGCACATTTTAATCTGCATTTGTCTAAAAATGTGTCTGTCATTTTACAATACGCATTAATACTTTTTGCTACTATATGACATTGAGTACGTACAACGTAGAGTGACATAGCTAAATTAGTATCATTAGTTGATGCTGAGGACAAACATTAAATTTTCCTTTAGTATCTCGTTGATGATAAGAGTTGTTTAACATTTGCAAATGACTTCTGCAGGTCGCGATGAGACGGGCAAACGAACGATTGGAGAATCGCTCTCATGACGTCAATGGTCTCATCTCCCAGGATCCGGAGGAGAGGCACATTGCTTGCGCACTGCTTGCCTGGCAACAACTCGGGAATAAGGATACAGAGAGCCTCTATGAGTAAGAATAATTTATGAAATAATCTTAAATGCTTATTTCTGTTATATGAAAAGCAGACTTGAAGTGAGGAGTTATAACGTATTTGTATAACTTGACTTTATTATAAGCTTAACAGTAAGACACTTTGAGTTAAATATGTTCTTTTTTTACTTTGTTTTATTAAATCAAAATACCTTTGTCATTGCCATAGCTTTAAAAGTCTTTTTTCAGCACATACCAACTATTACCTCTAGAATATAAAGTTTAGGGCATAATTTGTGTTGTTTTCGGAATAACAAGAAACTAATGCATGGAAAACATTCACTTTTTTTTTAAGTCTAATATAATTTTATTCAAGGGTTTAGCGTAATAATGCTAAACGAAAACGGTATTCCATAATGAATATAAAAATACAAATAATGACTGTAATTAACACCTATTATTGCTTTTCTATTATAAAACGTGCATTATGTTAAAAAATACCTTTATAAATGTTCATATGGTAGTGGTAATAGTTAGTAGGTTTATTTCTGCATTAGCTTCCGAGAAATTACTTAAGCTTATAGATTGACGTCAATACATGGTTTCTAAGCAGAAGGTACGATTCAGAAACGATTTCTATAATTCTTTGTTCATTGAATATAATGTCATACTTATAACTTTTATTTTGTCTATTGTGGCCGTTAAATGATTATGATATAATAAAAATGTTTGGTAATTTTTCGACGCCCTGTATTGGAGATAATTATGACAACGACCTGCTAAAATCAAAACCACGTAACAAAATATTACTATGAAGCTAAATAAGGTGTGAGGCCTAACTTGGTAATACATTGTTTCCGCGAAGACTGCAAATTCACATACATACACACAAACACGGGCACTTTTTTTTATTTGTGGGTTTGAGGGATCTAGCTGGTTAACAGTTTAGAGAAAACCCGGACTAATTTCAATAAAGACGGTATATCTCTTGAATTCCTACTGTATCAAAAGTAGGTATGAATTGTTTGGTTTCTAACCAATTATTCTATTAATGAAGATGTTCCTGGAACGTCTAAAAACTTCTTCCGGGAAGTATGGCCCAGAACCTGTTCCTATAAACGAACGACGGAGAATAATAATCGCTAATATCTTAAGCCGAGTATGCATTTACCATACGCTTTCGTTGGTATTTAAAGAAATTTTTGTCTAAAAGATAAAGATAGAAGAAATTATGAATTTGTTTAACATACAAGAAGTGAAATGTTAAACTATTACAACAAATTAATTTGAATACTTATAAAAATTATTTTCTGGTGCCGGTCACTTCACATTGACAAAAAGTAGCTGTTGCCCGTGTATTAAGGTGGAAGAGTAGACAATATTTGGAAATAATATTTCGAAAAATATAAATTCCAATAAAAATAAAGTATTAAACTCTAGGTTTTAAACACAAAATATTTTTTTACGAGAAGTATAATTTATACCTACTCGTATCAAGTTACCACACCTACCTGTTTACAATTGTCGTTATATGTTTCGGTAAGTTTGCTATAATACTTGGTATATTGATAAATACTTGCGACTTATTTGTTTGCAGATTCATAGAATCACATCGAAATAAGATTTTACGCGATACTTCCGAGAATTCGTACAGATCGCAGAATATTTGTTCTGTCACTAGTTCGAATGCTTCGAAAAGACCGAAGGGTTTCATTGATCATCAAACGGCTGTGGATCGAAATAGTCTCGGGTCTTCAAGTTTTGAGACGTGCTCTATGGGTCCAGTACTAAAATTACCTGTCGAGACGAAGTTTGTTATGCGCATGGATAATGCGTCGTCATGTCAACGTCACGGTTGTGGTAAAAAGCCAAAGCGTGACTTAAAGAATAAAGTAGAAGTAAGTTACTTTTTTTCCATCTAAAATTTATTAACATTAACAAATGCGTATCACAACGTTGCACTTAAAATACAATCCATCGTACTAAGATGACACAAAAGTTATTACAGACATGCAAAAAAATGAATGCAAAAAATTCTCCAAGATATTTTCACTAAGTTTAACGTCTAATTAGGCGTGCTGCATGGACTCTGCATGCATGGAGAAGCTCAAAGAGATGGAGAAGGCGACGACGCAGCTGAGGACTCGTGCGGCGCAGCTGGCGCGGCGGGAGGCAGAGCGCGCAGAGTTGTTGGAGCGCGCAGAGGTAGCGTGGCGCGACCTGGAACTCGGCTACCAGCGCCGGCTCTTACTCGCTGAGGAGAAAGAAGAAGATCTAGCGAAACAAGTACTAACTAAATCTCTACGCATTCTTTAAATCACTACGCATTTATGTCCGACTACGCTAGTAGGAAAGTAATGGCTTTCGAGGGTATGTATGTGTGTCCATTGCAATATAGTCCAATCGGCTTGGCAGATTTTAACAATTGAGGTATTATAATTATTGGAACCAGTGCCGTTATTGGGGTGACATAAGTTTTTTAATATACATTTTTATTAGTCGGGGATTTTTGGTTTCCTTTTAATGTTTACTAGTTAATGAATTTTGTGTGATTGAAGATTTAAGTATGTCGTATACAATGACAATTTTATGTAAAACTTAGGTGTGAAGAACATTGTGGTGGGCAATACCATTGGTGGAACATAAAATTGTACGAAATAGGTCATAGTGAATTGACAAAGTCAATAAGTTGTTTATAAACGTAACTTAGATCATTCTTTTTAACAGCCTTCAAAGATATTTCATGCGAATGTAATCGTATGAGTGAAGAACACAATCTGAATGTCAATTGAATAAATAATTGTATACTTTGTTTTATACCAATAAAACATTTTGTCTAGATCAAGAAATCAATAGAAGATAGAAATGCGTACAAGACTGTTTGCACTACGGTGGCGCAGCAGTTGGGTAAGAGTGGTGACGTTGTTGAGAGCTACCGCAAACAACTCAGTAATGTGGAGAAGGAGGTGTGTTCCCTGGCTTGTGCCCGACTTCAATTGAGTGAGGAAACGGCCAAGTGCGATGCCATCGTCGCTGACCAACAGTGCAAGACTTTACAGCTCGAACGTGATCTACAAGTAAGATAATCCTACTATCCTACTAATATTATAAATGTGAAAGTTTGTAAAGATGTTTGGATATTTAGATGTTTGGATGTTTGTCCCTCCTTCACGCTCTAACCGTTGAACGGATTAAGCTGAAACTTGGTACACAGATAGGTTGCATCCAGGAATAGGACATAGGATACATTTTATCCCGATCATATGTTCCCTTGGGATAAATCCCACATTTTTTTAAACTACTCTTCTGCGGGCGAAGCCGCGGGCGACGTCTAGTAAAATATATATTGTAAACGCTAACACACTCATACCCCCGCACTAGGATTCCCTGTGTCGCGGATGGCATGGACAATACAAATAACACATCACTGACACCCATAGACCCATAGAAAATAATGTTTAAAATAACAATTTAAGCAAAACACTTTAAGTAGTTTATAGTTTGATAAGTAGGACTTCAAGTATACGATACAATAACGTAACTTTATCATTGGTAATATCTGTTACTCCGTCATATAAAAACTATGATTAAATATTTCAAACTCTATTTAAATATTTAAAAAAAAACGAAATAATAAATAGATCTTAAATATATGAAATAACGAATCAAATAAATGATCAATTAGTTTCAATAATAGTGATAAAATATGAACATTAACCATCATTGTACTATTTTACTTTGTCGATCTATTGTAAATTTTATAACGTGTTGTTTGAAGTGAGTTTTAACAAAACGTCTTTTTGAGGTTGTTGCAAGTTTGCTGATGCAGGTTTGTGCTTTGTAGGTTTCTATGTCAAGTAAAGAAGCCCCGCATACTGAGACTCATTCTATCTACTTAGACTTCATCCGTTTGTTGTAGGCACTTACGAGACGTCCATACGTCAATTATTTTTGCTCAATAAAAATAAGTATCATTTACATAAAGTAGCTCAACCAGGAAATAAAAAACATTGTTGGTTTTAAACAAAGGCGTCAATACTCCTCTTAGGCAATTACTTTACTAGTATTGATATTTGCGATCTTATTTGTTTATTATGCCTGTTTGTATTAGATCTTTTACGTGCAAATAAACTATCAAATGTATTTAAGTTTAAGTCGGTAGTTAGTAGATTTAATTATTGTGTTTGTTGCGTGTTGGTCTACCTTTCAGGAAATAAACTTAAATATAAAAATGCTTAATTATATGTTAACTATATCGTCAAAAGATAATAACTGATAACATGAATGACATGTTAATATTTTGAGATCATTTTGCAAGATTCAATTCGAGATGACCTTGCAATACTCGTAGCATTCATACATAATACAGTAACGCGAAATTTAAACGGTTTCAGCAAATTGGTTCAACATAGCACATTCAATAATGGCGCAAAAACTTATTCGATTGTTTTGTTTCAATTATTCCATTTGAAAGCTTGAAATCTGATCTAAATTCAAAATTTAAGTTTATGTAGTTCCGAGAAACAAAGAATATCGGTCTTCGATAGAAGAGGCTTGGGTCTCTACATAACGTAAAATTTCGATAGCGATTTTTAATGTCTCAGAAAATCGAAAATTTTATAATTTTCGGTGATGATTTAGATACCAAAAGGTTTAGTTATGTCATTCCATATTATCATAACTACATATTTACTTACTTGTATTTATACGTTTTCGAATTCGGCTTTGTTAAAATATATATAATTTATGGCCTTCTCTTCTAACGCCATTTACGTTGTTCAGGATTGCAAGTTCACGAGCAGGGAAGCTTGGCTTGGTTTCAAAAATAAATGAGCTCAATTTAATCCAAAATATAGAGTAAAAATGAATCTAATTTATGTAGTAAACAGTAGCAGTAGTAGTAGTGTCTATAAGACTGATTTTAATGTTACAATTAAAGTACCATCACATAAATACTAAAGATACATTGGTATTTATGGATACGATGACGTCACAATCGTATACGAGATTTTTCTATCTTCCGCAATAAATTCATATTATTAAGCAATAAATTATAGATACATCATTAGTTTGAATAACAAGAAACACGATTTTATTATGTAGTTCAAAGAAGAACAGGCTCGTCGTAAGTTATCAACTCTAGATGGCATGATGGAATCAACACGTGCCCTGACGCTGGAGGCGGAGCGAGCCATGAGGGAAGAGCTTGGTATTATCAAAGAACAAGTCGCTCAAGTCTCTAGTCTGCTTCTGGAAGAAGATGCTGAGAATAATAGACTAAAACTTGAGGTTAGCCATAGCTTTAGCATTTTGTGTATACAGTGTAATCACACAAATCAACAATCTATGATACTATAGATTTATTATAATAAAATTGTTGTGGTAAATTTTTACATAAAACAATGTCGTTCCGGAGTAAGCTTCAAGTTACATGAGACGATGATATTAGAGAATCATTATTATCATCATAGTAGACATCACCATCCAAATACTTGACAATTCAAAGGCTTGTTAAGGTAATTTGGAACTATGTTGATAATAATTTGAATCTTTTAACTTGTATTTAGCGTAACCTAAACGTATTTTTACGGTATTGATATATCTTTGTTCCAAATGCGGCGTTTAGTAGGCAGTAGACACTAAAGCACGCTATTTATTTAGCAATTTTCGTGTAAAATGTTGATGTTACCAATTTGTTTGATTCTGTTTGACATGTTAGTATTAATAGTTTGATTTTTTCACACACAATACCACATTCTTAACCTAATGTTTTGAAATCGTATGACGTCACTAGAATCTCAGGTTTATTTTAAAACACTATGTCATGTTCTTTGTAGTTAAGCCTTTTTAGTCAATATTTGATTAAAATTATTTATTTATGTAATGCCGGTTATGTAAATTTATCTTGATAACATAAATCAAACACGAAGAATGACAAGTATTACGGCTTCTTTAAATAATTATATTTGGCGACTAAGTCTGGCTTGCTACATACTTTGTCGTAAAAAGTGTTAAAGAACATTTTAAATACCTCATTTGATAATGTCTTCAGGGTTATATAAAAACAAATAGAGGCATAATTATAATGTAAGGTACTTATATTGAAATTTGGAAATGAAACATTTATTCTTTATGTTATAGCTGGATGAACTACGTCAGCAAAAAACAAATATGTTTGATGATCTTGAAAATTGCAAGCAAGTGTGTGACGGTCATATGCACGGTATCATTGAAGAGTTGAATAATAAGAGAAAGATTTTGAGGGAGATGAAAGACAAAGTTATAGAATGTCAATGTAAACTGCCGCTTGATGCTCAGGTCGAAGTTAAACGTACTCCTTCCCTGGCAGCGCTGTGTCGATGCCCCACCGAAGAACACATATTAGTATGTTAACTAGTATTAATTAATTAACAGAAAAATAAAAAACCCGAGTTCTGAAAATTGGGGGTTGTATTTTCAAAACATTTATAGCACATGTAATTCTCACAATCGAGATGAATCTAGTGATATTCTAAAAGTTGAAATACAGACATACGAGTACATGCGCTTGAAAAGAAATACCTTCCTTTCGCTGTCGGGTGAAAACATATCGTATCTTACTCATATTCCAGAAACATGATGAAATATACTTCACTTTTCGGCATCAAAAGTAACCATGACTGACACAAACATTTATTTGCCACACCAATATCTTTCTCGGTCATGGATCGAT
>LGAG01002215.1:30013-73537 GCA_001278395.1 Lerema accius
TTCATGCTCTTGCACATCAGTACGGACAACCCTGTTATCGAATTTGCTGTCAGATCTATTTAGTGGATTACAAGCAGAACTGGGTGACACTGGGACTCTAATGCCTTGTCAGTTGTTGAAGTGCCTAGAAGACAAACATAATTGGGACCGAGCAAGCGTCGTCAAGAGTAATCTCCGAAGTTTCTTTTCCCAGTTGCTCTTAGGAGAGCTCGATACTGCGATCGCTACATCTATTGAAAAATATCATGCTACGGTAAAGTCTTTGCTTCATAATAGCACTGTTTTTGGTAGTATATTAGAAATGTGTAAGTTAGGCGCAAATTAATGAGTGAATATTTTTAGAGATGAACTTCAAAATTTAAAATTATCTTCGTTATAATTGGAGTTATTGCCAATGTTTTGCATCAGGCGCTAGGTTCATGTAAACGACATGTGGCGTTGTTAAAGAATCGTCGTTGTACACTTACTATAATTTCCTGACTTTAAGGTATACAAACGAATAGCTAGACAATTATATCTGTTAGAGCATTAGGTAATTTCTAAGATAGAGATAAGAATAGACTTTGGAATATTTGTAGTTAACTACACAAGTAGTGTTAGTTTATTTTATGTGTAATATTCTTACTACAGTGGATTGGTGTATCCTGTGCGGACAAGGCTAAGATGAGTCCAGTGCCGTGTGAGGACGACAGTGAGGGATGGCAGGAGCGGTACCTAGAAAAGCGAGCTCAGAAACTTGCCGGCCAGCTAGCAGAGCAACTGTACCAGGAGAGAGCCGATCAGTTGGTAGAGAAAGCTAAAGAAATTGTAGCTTGTGGTCCTCCACCGTGCGAATGCCAACAGCATTCAAGTGAGTTAATAAAGTTTGTAGACTTTGTAGATGTGTGTTACAATATAAAACTTGCATGGTAAAATTTTATTACACTTACATTTTTTATAATTTTACTAGATGACCGGACAGACGTTGTTCTGCCATATATTTTGTCTCTTACAGTTGACATCTTCGTTTTCAACATTAGGTGCTCCTGAGTTTCAGTTTTCATAAATCTTTAGTAAACCCTCATCTTGTCGGACAATTTTTACTATGGCTGAGTTTCAATAATAGTTTGGTTGGTCTCTGTGTGTATCTCGACATCAGCACTACCTACTTGTTGAGTCTATCTGTGGCTGAAAACCATAGTCGGTCCCGCTAAAATACCTCACGAAATTTTTATACAATTCGGACGAGCTGTTTAGGACGAGTTCAGTGACAAACAAATTTTAATGTACGCTGTGTTTTTGTATATGAAGATATTTTATAACATCATATAATAATATATTTTTTAAATTTCAGGTAAAGGAGCTTATTATCCTTGCTTGGTAAAACCCCTTACTATTGGCGGTAATGGTAAAAAAAATGATGCTGATTGTTCACCGTTTATGAAACGGACTCAACAAGATGTCACTTTGCTAAGAACTCAAATAGAAGATTTGAAAAAGGTAAGTTTAGTTTTTTACATTCAATCATAGATATTTATCCATCGTCAGATAGTCTTTCAAGTCCCAATCGGAATCCAACTAGTGTTTAGGGGCTGACTCTTGTAAACTGGTCGTTACTGGCCAAACAGGCTTTACGGAAATATATACTAAAATAATGATACAAGTAATAACTTTTTAATAGTATATTCTATAATAGATAATTTAAAATGGTACACGAAGCTTTACCATCGAGCTACCAGCTTTCATCGCCACTTAGGTAACCCTGTTCTGCTGAAAGGGTATTTGGGGTCTGTATTACAATAACACTTGGGTACCTATTAATCCTTGACCTAAAAGTAACATTTGTTAAAGATTAATAACGTAATTACCTACTCGCCATTATAATTTGATGAAGCTATAACTATTGACTATTTCAAAATATTAAAATACTTGAAGTATAAGTATTATAAAAAAATATGTTAATGTCATTAATATGAATGTAGTTGAACTTATAAGATCTGTTTGTTACAAACAGGACTCTATTAAAAAAGAAGATTTAAGAATAATGGAAGAAAAATTCACTAAAATAGTTCAACGAGGATCGGTGAGTGAGTAGTAAAATGTTAAGCTTTATTGTTGTTAAACTATGGCATACATGTAAGTTGAATAATTACACTTCAGGGTCCTGACAGTTCACCAATAATTCCAAAAAATACGAGTATTGATGATCAGGTAATCAAACAAAAATCAACGCATAAATCGATGAACACAGAAGAGTTAACTGAATTAAATGGAAATAAGTCTAGCGTTGGAAAAAAAAAGAATAACTCTAATACAATGAAGAAATCTACCAAAAAAGGACTGGATACAAATGGGCGATTACTTGATAATAAACCAACTGGAAAAGCGATTAAAAAAGTTGAACAATCATATGCGGTAAACCTTTGTTTGGTTGATGGAAAAAATAAACCAGACTCCAGACCTCAAAACATCACAACTCCTGATGAATTAAATTCTTGGAAAGAAGAACTTTCTCAAAATGTGTTATCTAAGATACCGAGTATTAAATATTCAAGGCCTATGAATAAATTGCTGTCAAAAGAAAATAGTAGATTTAAAAATCGGAAGAAATCATCAAAGACAGCCTGTTTAAGTAGATGCACATGTTTCCATAAAGCACCATCAAATACTTCCATAAATAAACTTTTAGAAGCACTTCTAAAGTGGAAGGGAGATTTGTTGAATAGTTCATTATTAAATATTAATAGCCCTTCATCTGTTCTAAGTAAAAGTAATAACGACTGCATGAAAGTAATACATCATGACTCTGAATTTAGTAACAATAAGAAATCTGTGAATATGAGTAACAACCAACAAGTAAGATCTCAGAATGTATCTCCAATAGGTAGTGTAAAAACTGCAGGGACAAAACAATTACAACCTCCATTAACAACATCGGAATATATCGGAGCAATTAATCTTGATAAAAGTAACGATCATATTTGTAATTATGACAAAAATAACATATTGAAACACAGGACCAATATGAACAACAATAATTTAATTTTTAATTGTATACATACAAGTAAGACCAGTTGTAAGAAATCTTGTGAAATTGATAAAGATAAAAATGATGAAGGAAATGAAGTATCATTAACTTCTAAACAGCTAAATGCAATAGCTTTAACTGATATTAAGCAATTGGAGGAAGAACACAATATTTTAGAAGAAAAGTTACTGAAGTCAGAAGCATGCAAAAGTTTAAAAGTAATTTTAAGTAATAAGAATAATCAGACATCAGAAAGTAATTTTCTTCCACATGATACAGATGTTCATGTTAAGTTTTTGGGTGTAACGCTGACTGATATAAATAAAAGCGGTGGAATCATTGAAAAAGGTAGAAAAAAACAAAATAAAAGTAATTACAACACATCTATCCTTTTAAACAATAACCAGAAAGATTTTGGTACAAAAGACAAACATAGCGTAAAGTCAGATCAAAGAAAACTACCTGATGATGTTCAACACGAAGATGGCAAAACAAAGTATCGTACTAAAACAAACCAGTGCCAACTTCTTCAAATATTTACGAATTTGGATGCTGACCCTAATCAATGCGGTGATAAATCTAATGAAAATAAAAACGATCAATGTTTAAGTGAAATGTTATACGATACACAGAGCTGTGTATGTTGTAGTCACGATGACGAAACAAAGAATTTGGAAGTTAATACCTTTACTTTGCTGGAAAATTATTTGAAAAACAAATTAGATGAATTTAAAAAATCATCCGCTAAATCCAGTAGTATATTGCCAGATGAAGAAGAAAAGGTGTTCATTACTATATTGGACAAAGTTAAACAAGTTATTTCTAATTGCACTTATAACGTCAAATGTGAATGTTCCGTAAAAAGTGATAACAGTAATGTAAACAGTGGTAGTTGGATGAGATTTAATAATTTGTTGGAAGAATATTTGAAAGTAAAAATTAAAAGAGTCCAATGTACATGCATTCCAAATACAAAGAGCTTAGACACAATTTTACCTGGAATATTAGAACAAGTTAGTCATTTGATCGAAGTTGATTTTGAACGCCTCAAAAATCTGTGCAAAACTGAGAGAACTAATAATTCTAGATATGACAAAAATATTTTTGAGAAATATCGCGATCACGACATTGTCGATAACTCAGGTAGTCCTGAGCCTGAGGTACAGTGTATTGATATTGAAAATGTTTCAGTACAAGCATCATATAACCTTGGAATTGAAAATAAGTCTTGTGATGCAATTCAGTTGAAAGATACGAAAGATATGCAAACGTCGCATAACAACCTTTTATTGGACTCACATTCTGTTGAAGTTTTGGTAGGCCATTGTTGTAATTCACATAAAGCCCTAACAAGTAATCATTGTTTAAAAGAACCAGATTTAAAACCTCAAGTTCCATGCGAGCGACATCTGGATACAATTCGAACAAGCACATGTAAATTAAACGATAAAAATAAGGACTTGAATAAAATTAGCTCGTACTGCAGTTTACGAGTACCTCCTTATGTTGGATATACTTTAAGTTCTTCTTGTGATAATTTCAACTCTTGTGATTGCGCTAAAACTTTAAGTCATACTTATGTGAAGAAAATACATAATATTTGGGAAATGCTTGAAGTCAATAAAAAGCTAATTCCGAACTTGTCTTATATAATGAATGGTATACCAAAAGCGGTGAGATCGGAGAGTAACATTGTTAATTATGTCGAAGTGGCTGACGGTCCAGATTCACCCGCGCCGGAAACATCAAGTGTTAAAAATATTAGTGCTAGTGACGGGGAAGAAATAACTTTAAAAGATTCTGATGTAAGGTTTAGACAAAGTGACATTAACGATAATATGACAAACACTTTGGATGATTTAGTTAGCGTCCAAACGGAGTGTTTAAATGACGACGACACATGTGACTGGTATGATTGTAGCCCTAGCCCTCGCAGCACGAGAAATGATTTCTCACACAAGAAAGCATTATATGATTCCATATTTTCACCTCTTGGTAAACTTGCGAAACATGGCAAGAGTGATACTTCTGTCAAAAATAATGTCACAATTTGTACATCAAAATCTAAAAATTGTGATTGTGTTATGGTACCCGTATGTCATGTTAAAATGTTGGTGGAAAATATTGAAAATAAATTAGTAAATTCACAATGTACTTGCGATTCACTCAGTGCCCAAGTTTGCCCTCTTCATTCAAAGACGTTAACCGATTGAAAATATTCAAATTTAACAGTGTTTTTATTATGTTGTAACATTTTGTGTTTATTTATACAATTAATAATTTTATAGAGTAACAAATAAATTCAAGAATATGATTTGTTCATTTATTTATTTTCCTGTTAGTACTATTTTTACGATAACAATATTTATAAACCTAACTTCAAATTTATAATGACACTAATAAATAAATACAACAGGTAAACAAACTTATTATTTTCATTATACTGACAGTAATCATAAAATTTATCAAAATTTACGTTAATTAAAGAACTAATATGAATAGTTAACGTAGTCACTTGGTTACAAAATGGTTGATTTTATGGATTTCCATATTTATGTCGCTCTCACGACAACAGTTCTTTGGTTTCTCCATTTCGCCATATCTCAGGACAAAAAATTTATGGATAAAATAAACTACAGAAAATAATTTCTTTTTTTGGTTACATTAACTGTTTTAACGTAACTACCGTCGTAAGGCATTATGCCAAAGGAAGAAATTATTTGTTATTTCTCTAAGTGCTTGAAGTCCATTAAATTTCGGTCTGAATTAATGCTAAATAACGTATTTTTTTAGAATTTAATCTAGGCAGAAGGCTATTCGATCGATGGGTGTTCATAATTGATTTCATTTGTGTAACTTCTAGACGAAAATACGCTAATCATGCGGTCATACCACATGAAAATCTCAAGACATCGAATTTTAAGTCTGAGAAGTTAGATCTACCTTCAGAAACTTTGGACGTTAAGTCTGCTGTCTTCATTATAATCTAAAAAAGTTTGTTATAATTTTTTAGGCTGAAGTTTAAAAAACTTAAAGCACTCCGAGAAAAAGTAACAATATAAAATCATCAAAAATGTTACGATCTAAGTCAATATACACTTATTACTTAATA
The DNA here is from genome assembly GCA_001278395.1 of Lerema accius. Classification (NCBI taxonomy): domain Eukaryota; kingdom Metazoa; phylum Arthropoda; class Insecta; order Lepidoptera; family Hesperiidae; genus Lerema; species Lerema accius. The sequence goes on from LGAG01002215.1 coordinate 36,133, forward strand.
TTTACTATGAGCGGACTTCTTTAACAGCTTAGTATTATAATCGTCATGATTTTAATTTATGATAATTATAGCGCTTAGCCGTTTACCACAAACAAAAATAATCCAGGTGGAGGCTAGGCTTTAGAGCATCTATTACATCTGTTTCCTGTTTACAAGAAAACAAATGTCTTAAAAATACAATATTTCAAATACAAGTAATTTAAGACATTCAATCTTCGTCGGGATGTTCATTAAAATATTTCGTCTTAGCCATTTCAAAGAGAACGTTTCCCATCTTTTCGCCAGTTTCTTTAACCATAAAGTTAAGCACACTGTCAGGATTGCTTAATAATCTATAAGGGTAATCAAACTCCACTGCTTCTCCTTTGTCCATGACGAGAACTCTGTCGGAATCCATTATGGTGTTCAAACGATGGGCGATGGTTATCACCGTGCAGTCTGCAAATTGTCTTCGGATTGTCTTCTGTATTAACGCATCGGTTCTGAAGCAAGATGGTGAAAATTTATGGTGAGCAGACATAACAAAATTATGTATTTACGGCCCAATTACCGCCACAGGCTGAATTGGCTTTGCATTCTTAAACGAGCTTTTTAATTTGCAATGAAATAAAAACAGAAGAAAACATCGATTCTAATAAAAATTATTTATTTAATCTATCAAATGACGATGATACACTCGTTAAAGTATTCGATAGCATAAGTAGGTACTAATAAAATAAAATTGATAGTAATGATGACTGGAAAAATATCTACAGCATTTTATCGCGATGATTGGCAATATTAATTTGTGTCGGTCCAGTAAAGCCAGTAATAAGTATCTACTGCGAAGTGGGTTATCGTAACAACATACAACATTCATGACATGTTTTCAATGTTAATAAAGTGAATTATTATTATTTTATTTGTAAATAGATGTAATTGAGTTAAGTTCAAAAATATCGAAAACTCAAAATGATTAAGATTGATAATATCTTCGGAAGTCAATATTAGAATGTCACGATCTTAATTTATTGTCTTTAACATTCTTTTCTCTTCCGTCGGTATAATATAATCCTTTACATAAAATAAGTAGGTAATACATTTTAAAATAAGTAATTTCCCTACACGAAAAAAGTATTAAGTAATTAAAATGTAAGATTTTGGACGGATGCGTTTTCTGTTTGGGTAAAAGGATTAACTTACTGAGGGTCCACGTTAGCAGTAGCTTCGTCCATGACGAGGATTTTGTTGGATCGAAGGATGGCTCTCGCTAGACACACTAGTTGTCTCTGACCCACTGAGAAGTTGGATCCACCTTCAGAAACTTTGAAGTCCAGTGCAGTTACTGCTTCTTTTAACTCCACCTAAAATTGAGACGCGTTTCATAGATTTTTGTCTATAAAGCAGTTCATTTTTGTTAATATTACTATAGCATCTTCCCTTTTTCTTAGGGCTTCGATGGAAATTTCAACTCGCAATACAGAAATTAGAAATTACTCAATACAAATCTATGGAAATCTAATGCGAAGCCTAATATGTGCTAGTTACATTTAATACCACTCTTAGAACCCCATAGGAGCTCTTTGGATACATTACAATTACGTCAAAGCAGGTTATATATTATACACAGATCTAATACAGTTGAACATTCAGTGTTTCATTTGTTAGCTGAATAAATATATAAAAACTCTACCTGTTCCAAAGCTCTCCAAATGTCGTCATCAGAATAGTGATTGAATGGGTCCAAGTTGTAGCGTAATGTTGCCGAAAACAGAACCGGTTCTTGTGGAATTATCGATATTTTCGAACGCAAGTTCTGCAAATTTTTAAAAACATGATAAGTTAATATCAATGTTCAAAATTTTTCATAACGTAATGGGAATATAATCAGTGATTAATTCATAATAACAGGGATACTTACAGTCTTAGCTACTCCGTATGTATCAACGTCATCTATTTTAATACTTCCTTCAACATTACTTAATCGGAACAGAGCCGATATCAATGAAGACTTTCCAGCTCCCGTCCTTCCAACCACTCCAACCTGAAGGTGGAACGGTTTAAGCATTAGTCAAACCATCATGTAAGAAAACAAAAGCTATGCTAGCTTCCTGGAAATTAGTCATAAAAAGTAAAAAAACTATATTTTTAATTAGATTATTCTTCGAATAACAAAGGCAATAATGAATCCCATTACCTTAAATTGTATATATCATAACTATATTATATATCTAGGTGTACGTCTTTATCTTCTTTTTCAAATCTTCAATTCAATGTTACATGCTCAGCAAAAACTACGTAAGTTTTTGTAAGTGCGCGTTCTTTTCAGTCAAACTGAAAATGGGGCCGCTTCAAATGCAAGCGAAATTGAAAAGCTACGTCATACATTACAGCTCTTTATGTAGACGGAAAAATTCTGGATACTTATATAACAATTTAAAATAATTCGCAAGACTTAATCACTTCTAAGCGATTGTGTTTTTCACGTAGACATCTGATGGTATGGTGGTAGTAGAAGTCATCAACTGCAGTGAAAGATGACTTGTATTCCAGGTGAAACCTATTCGGTTTATTTAATTGATCTACATTTTTACTACACTATCTATCCTATCGATAGTAGGTACTAGGTACGTAGTAAATAATTTATTAAAGATAAACTATAAAACGATAAGAACACGAATACGAGACTTCCAAACCCAAATTATACACAAATAGTATTAAAATTAGGCCTACAGAGAAGTGGCGGTTTGGCACACTGCGCCGTGTTACATAAGCTTATCACTGCACCTCAGTACCGGCACCACTAATGCTCTTTAAAATTAAATCGGATATGAGAATCGAAACAGCTTACATTTTTTTGTTTTATATAAGTAGTAATTAATTAGAAGAAAATTATATTCACGTTGGAACTCTTTCATCCGTCGGATTTATTAGGTTACTTGACTTTAAAAATAAGACAAGCCTAATATAAAAAAGCCATAAAATAGTAATAGGTACTATAGCCAAGGCACAAGATTTTTTCTAAAATATAGAATTTATGAAGTTGGAGATTGTAGAATAAGAGTTTATATGTATATAGCCTAAGCTTGGCTCTACATAGATACCTATGATTATTTTATCAAACTGCGAGCTTTAAGATAACAGTTTAGCAAATGTTACTTAAATTGTTTTATAAATGGTGTAGTAATTTTGTTATTAAATGTTACATTAGCTTACTTTCCAGCCGCTGTTTATTGTGAAGTTTAAGTTTTTCAAAACTGGCGGGTCTTCTGGCGCGTACTTCATATGAACATTCTCGAATCTCACGAGACCTTGCGACGGCCATGTTGGTGGCGGTTTTGTAGCTGTCGTGAAAAACAAACCAACTTTAATTTGATTTCGTCATTAAGTACCTACCTTAGCTATAAACATAATTAAGAGTTTATATTTGAATTTGATTTGGTCGTCATAAATAAAATGAAGAGTATTGAAATATATTATCCGATTACAACAAATAAGTTCCGCTTTCCCAAAAAACAAAGATACGGGTTATCTTTCCGAGTTCGGTGACCGTTAAGACATACATATAATTAAACAAGGATAAATTAAAAGTACGTACGAAAGAAAAAACAGAATATCAAGGTTTATAACGATCAATTAATAGGATTATACACTTCCATTTTTTTACGGCGGGTAACAAATGATACGGCCGCGAAGGACGGAGCAGAAAATCATTTTAATGGTACTAATACTTATCTATTTTTGCTTATTGAAACGATAAACGAGGAAAGATGTAATTTACCTACTACTAAAATTGATTTCGTAATAACTTACAGAATCTGTAACAACTATTAACAGAAACAAAGATACTGCAGCGAGAGTACCTAGGTATATAAAAGTAAGGGTAGAAGACAACAGACGACACAGGGAATCCTAGTGTGGGACCAACGATCTCAAAAATTTCCTTGTATCATGTATTTACTGTGTATAAATAAATAAATTTACTTACGTCCTTCTTTCATGTGTTCTTCGGAAGGTAGTTGTGTGTACTCGAGCACTCGCTCTACGGAGGTCATCTGTGCGAGGAAGTCGCCCGTCATCCGAGCAGCCATCTGCAGCATCATGGTCAGCACCATGCTCTGACTCACCGCCAACCCTATAGACCCCACGGGAATCACATCGCCTGAAACACCTCGCTTGTTAAATTGCCGGTTTGATCCTCTAATCCTCTGCAAACTCTGGCAACGCTTCGGGGATGCCTTTGGAATTACTGAATCCCATGGGTGGTAGTAACAACGCCATTAGGTTCATCTATTCTTGAATCGGCTATTTACACTTTTTATGTAATAAAAATAGGAAATAAGGTGACAAACCATCTCCTCCGACCGTGGGCATGTGACGAATAATAATTAATACTCAACATATTTTTGGGTGCCAAGTTTAAGAAATAAATTTATATCTCACCGAAATCAATGAGAAGAAAGATGGCCATAATAGTGGCAAGGTATATTAAACAAATCATGTCCAAATATAAACCAAATGCTGAAGAACCACCTATGAATGTGAAGAAAGCGCTTGAATTGAGATCCTGAAAAAACATTATCGTTTAAATGTGGGTAATGGAAAAACTAATTTCCTTTTCAATTACATATTTAACTACTAGTTATTACATTATCAGATAACTGTAGGGTTGAGCCAATTGATAATTCATATTAATTATGCTGCATTGGTAAATCAGTTTTATCACAACCATTTAAATACAAACTAAAGTTTGGTGTCTTCAAGTTAAGAGTGAAGAGTCTTAGAGAATAACATAATGTGCCTTAGCATCTCAGATTACATCACTAGGTATCAGCTAGGATTGTTGCCAAGCGCTCTAATATGTCGTTTGTAAAAAAGCAATTTTGCTCACCTGTGCTTGATCGAACTGATTTAAGAGTCTCCCTTCAGCGTTAGCACTTCTTATAGTAGAAAGACCAGACACAGTTGAGTTGATCATATTGAACACGGGACTTTTTGCTTAAAAATAACACATTTTTCTTTATTATCTCTGTTACAATTAGATTCTAAGCAAATAAAATTTTAGTAACTATGTGAATAATGTGATTTGTTATTTAAATTCCAAAGAGTAGTAGATCTTAAGGTAATCTGATATTTTAATTATGAAAACACCTTGAGACATCATAGTCTTACTGTTAACAAAATTATTATTACTTGCTATTGGTACATAAAAGAAATAATATAAAACTCTGCAAGAATAAGAGGACTCTATAATATTTTCAAAGTTGTATTAAGCCTGTGAATACGTACTTCATCAATATGCTGGATGATAGCTTTTAAATCTCTTATGAAAACGATCCCTACCATATTCATGGTGAGATAACAGTATGTATTGATTATGATTACTATTTTATAGTGTTACCAACTTGTGCCTTCCAATCTTTTGACCGCTTGCGCTGCATTCAGGTACCACTTGAGTATGAACACGAAAATGACCACCAAAACGGCAGTCGGTACCAACGTGTACGGTAGAGCCAGCGCGTTCAAGATCAATATACTCAGAGCCGTGAGATACATCTGAAGTGTTTCTAGAATACTACGTGGAAGGAGTTCGTCCATCGCACCCATGTCCTTTGAAAATCTGTTCAGCACACGACCTATACGATAAACAAACATTAAAACCTATGTAGATGTCGTGATCTCAATAACTATAAGTATAGGATGAAACTGAGCACTATGCTATGTCATTCATGCGGATTTATAAGAACATGTATCCAATATGCGGAACACGACTGATACAATTATCGATAAATAAAGATTTGTTTTAAATGTTATTAAAGAAATATCCTGTACCGTCTTGAACAACGCGTAATTATATTCGATTCATCTATACATTTAGTAACTATCACTTTAGCAGGTATATAAGCTGGTATAGACTTTTAATAAGAACTTACCAGAAGGATTGGTATCGAAGAACCTCATGACTGCAGCGGTCAGGTTATTGAATACAACGTTGTGAAGATTTGACGAAGCTCTCATCGCCATTACGACGAATGCGTATATCCTAACGTGCGTCATTATGATCACATATAATACTGTGAATCCATACACGAACAAGTAACCGGCCGTTGTAAGTCGACCCATTTGTACGTCCACACTAGGGTCTATAAAGAAAAAAAAGGTCTGTCCAGTCACTCAAATTGAGATTAAATTGAATGCTAAAATGTTTATTCCTGACTGATCAATTTTACAGGATATTAGAATAATTTATAAAACTGGAGGCAGTGTTAATAGTGCTCTGATGCTGTGTATTCGATGATTGTTTAGGAAAATGTGGAAATAGTCTTAATTTTAGCACGTGGTTTATTCTTACCTTTACTTCAAAAAACTCATTTTAAGGTTGTTTAAATTAGACATAATTGTAATCGCTATAACATTTAATATTACTTTAACAGAATTTCTATGTAAATTTTTACTATCCGCGAATATCTTGGGAAATATGACTATAAATATAAGTTTAGGTGGATTTCCCAACAGAAAATTTTATGCGGCATGTATGAAATCCGTAGTATGGAACGTGAGCTTACCCTTATAAATATATCAAGCTTCAACCTTATCTATTCGTTTGCTTTTCGTTATGATAGTTTGGGAAAAAAAATACTTCAAGGCATATCGATGGTTATAAGACTAGATAGTGGAAGAAGCAAAAAAAAAATTAAGGTGGTTGAAATTTAAATGAAGAATGTTACGTAGGTATAATTTGCTAACAGATACAGGAAACATGTTTGTATGGTATTTGGTAACACTTACCAGGATCTACTCCAGGGGGCAAGCCTTGTATATAACGGTTTACTTGATTTGTCCTAAAATAATAAAGACTCATTATTTTCTGTTTTTGGATCTAAAAACAACCGTGACACGTGGTAAAAGTATAGTAGGTATTATTAATATCAATGCATAGATCCACTTGAAGCCATAATACCCGAATTAGAAGACGAGATTGTTTGGAAGCCTTCCAGACAGGTAGTAATATATGAACCATGTCGAAATTCGGCTCTCAATAGACTATTTTTACAGAAAAACAGGAGGTATCAATAATAGATAATATGATCATTCTTAAAATTATTTTTCTTTACACAATAAAAACCTTAGTAATTTTGATTGAACAGACTATACACAAATATACGTATTTGCTATACAAGGAAATTCAAGCACCGTATCAATATAACTAATTTGTTTTGCTCTTTGCTGAAAATTTAAATTAATAGCCTTAAATATCTCTGAAGCGTCCTGCTTTAAATTAACAAAAAAAATACTACTTACCAATAACTCAGCCAGTAATCAGCGAATGTAGCTCCGGCCTGCGTCATCAGCAAAGCTAGGGCAGCGAACGCCACGACACACCACGAATTCACTGAGCTGATGTACTTGGCGATGACGGCCCACTTAACGCGGCCCTCGGCGCGCTGTTCTGCCTCCTGCACCTGTCCTTGCTGCTCGTCTGGGCTCTCCTCGCTCTTCACTGACACCTTGGATATTCCTCTATTTAATGCTTGTTTCTCCATCTGTGAATATTTATTTAGTTGTATAGTCTGGTTAGACACCATCTAGGCTATGGACAATAAGTTATATGAATTAGAGGTACTGTTCTGCGGTCAAAATTCAACCATACCATGTCTGGATTATGATGGATAGTATCAGTAATAAGGTATAAGCTACAACGCCATCTATTGAATTAAAAAGGGAGTCTATTCTTAGCGCCATCTAGGAAGCATGTAGAATAACAATATTACCAGGAAAATGTGAGGCTGTAAGTGTCGCTTTAATTTCTTAATTATTAGCATAACTAAAGGTCAGCGTGTTTACCTTTTCCCCTCCTTCCTGCCCTTCACTTTCGCTAAGCGTCGACAGGAGCATAGAAAATTCTCGCCCAGATTTCACTAACTCTTCGTATGGACCCATGTTTTCTATTGCACCCTGTGGAAATATTAGTATAATAAACGACTTAATATTACTACTTTGTCATTATCCTTAAATTAAATTAATTTAAACAAAATTTTATTTAAACTTTAAATATTGAAATAGTTTTATAAAAGACATCCGAGTGATTTAAATAGTTTCTATATTTTTTGTGTCTGTATATCCTCAGATACTTACCTCGTTTAGTATGACAATCATATCAGCTGATTTGAGGAAGTGTATCTGATGTGTGACAAGTACACACGTGCGCCCGCGCAGGTATCCTTTGATGCAACGTTCAAACAATTGCCGACCGACATTTGCATCAACAGCTGACAGTGGATCATCGAGCAAATATATATCTGCCTGAAATGATATGATTATCATTAATTGTTCAATTATTACTTATGTTAATGACATACATATTATTACAAATAAGGTTTCACTTGCTCAAGTCTCAAACAACGACAACATCAAATTACATGAAGTCGTTACTTTAATATGAAAGTTATCAAGTGAACTATGCAAATTATCGTGTAAATAATTTTATTTGTTAATTACATAGTCTTTGATTCCTGTCAGTTTTTCCAGAGGTTTTAATACGGAGAAAGGAATAAAGTAAATACCTAATTAAATTACGTAATAGCACATACACCTGAGAAAATACCCCTCCTTATTTTCACTAACTGGTATTTTTTTTTAATGATACTTAACTAGTTATAAAATTAGGCTCACTTCTCTATAAATAGCTCTCGCGAGGTTAATTCTGGCTCTTTGTCCGCCGGACAACGAAACTCCCCGCTCTCCTACTAACGACAAGTCTCCGTACGGGAACTGTTTAAAATCTGGTACCAATGAACAAACTTCGCAAACCTGTTGACAAAAAACAATCTATTAGTTAAATTAATATAAGTATTTATGTTTTTAATAGGAACTATATTATCATTTTTATTTATTCAAAATAAAATCAGACGATTGTTGAAGAAGAAGATTTTTTATAAGTTTTCGCTATTCGGGAAATCATCGCATTAAAATAATGATGTTATTTAGAGACAAAAAAATAAAATATAAAATATCTAGATACACAAAAGAAGATTAATAATTATGTATAACTATACGAAATGTATTTTTAGCATAAGTAAGCTACTGGTGATAGACAGTTTAATAAAATATACAACTGAGTAGCTACTCATTAATTAAGTAAATGTAACACCATTTCAAGTAGTTGTAAGTAAAAACATTCCGACTAAACTCACCGAACTTATTTTTAGAAGGCAATTTTTACGTAAGTAGTTACTGCGGAATTATTTTTGTTATGTAGGTAACTAGTCGGTATGCTTGTCGACGAAATAGGCCGTGCCCCAATTTTTCTTCGTGGCTGCCACAACACTATGTTTGACATGCGTCAACGGAATCCGTCCGCTTATTCCACAATGAATAGTTAATGAAAACTGATTCTGTTGTAGTGCCATTAAATTTTTAACTACACAATTTTCGTCGTTATTATGAACTAAGAATCTTAGTTTTCTTACATACCTTACTATTACTTTATTTAACCAATTCAACTTAGCCTATTATAGAACACTGGTTTCGAATATCATTTATATGTGACGATAATTAACAGTACTAATTAACGTGTCATTTTAATAATAATTATAGCCATATATTTTTTACTTTAAATATTTTTTTACACATTTAATCCTTCCTCACATAACTAACAAGTCTCCAAATCCTAGGTTCCGTGGTTATAAAGGCTACGTAAATACTTATATCTATAACTCATGCTCGCACTTTCGTACATACCTACAGAATAAAGAGAATAAATGCCACTAGCACTGGCTCGGTAGCATACAAATGCATTTACAAAAACCTCATATAAAAGGTTTTAAGTGGCCATACATAAAGCTTGAAAAGACGCTGCCATTTGTGGCCGCGCTCACATATTTCGATGCGTTTGTTTGATAGCACACAAAAGCCACTATAATTTATATTTCCTTGTTTGTCCTAGATTATCTGTAATGATAAGGCCGGTATTGTTTTCAGAGTTTGTTTACCTCTTTGTACTTGGCAACGTTGTACGGTAGGCCAAATAATATATTGTCGCGGACAGTTGCCGGGAAGAGCCATGACTCCTGACAGGCGTAGGAGAGGTTCCCCTTGACGGACATCTTGCCGGCGGATATAGGAAGCTCCCTGAGCAACACTTGGAGGAGCGACGACTGAAAAACATTTTTAATTATTTACAAATAAAATATTGCGATATAAACGAAATACTTACAAATAAAAGTGTTTTCTAAGACAGCATTATTACCTAAATTTCACAAAAAAAATTATTCAATTTCACAATCGGTGTCAATAAGTTAGTCATATCATTATGACACAGCAATTACTGATAGATAACTTTGATACCATCAAGGGCGTTTGCTTATTTGAAAGAAACACTTGCTCTTAAACTATAAAATGTAAATTATCAGTTTCATACCTAAATACCGGTTATAAGTACTGTGTTATATCTATAGATACTCATTTAACGAAATTACTGTCGCTTCCCTTTACGAATTTTAAAAACGTTATTCAAAAAACGATAAAAAAGTTTTGAATATTATAAAATTTGATATCGATGCAACTGGATTAAAATTCGAAGAACAGGAAACAAAAGAAAGTCAGACTATTAACATTTACAAGTAAATATAATAATATCACGCAATCAATTAAATTTTCCATACCTTACCAGAACCAACTGGTCCGATGACAGCGCATAATTTTCCTTTGCGTATGCGCATAGAGATATTCTTGAGTGTCATGTCTTTCTGGGCCTTCGAGTTGGTCCACGATGCGCTTACGTCTGTCAATTCTATAGTGTAGTCTCCTATTTGAGATGGCCGAGGGCCCAATGGCTCTCCTAGATAAATAAAAAAAATTAAAGCTAGTCATAGACGGACTGCTTCAACTAGTCGACGCTCGGCATCTTTAACAAGCAGTTACGTGCGGATTGACTGTCATACACGAGCAGCTTGAAGCAGTAGCTACATTCAGTCGCGCACACCGTCGAAAGTTGAAGCAAACCTACTATGGCCAGCCTAGGCGTCAAGCAGATGACGTTATACTGTATATTTATTATTCCAGTATTATATTTAGAGTACCTAAATGACTCTACATACGGTAAGTAATTTAATCAAATGTTCTTACCCCCTCCTACTTTTGATGGGTCACTGTCAGTAGGAGTATATTTTCGAGAAACAACTACACTGGGATCTGAGGGAGACTTGGTTCCGTTGAATGATACCATATTAGTCGACAAGTTTGATGGCGCAGTAATAGCGATATCATGTCTTTCCTCTGTAAAAAAAAAAGAAAATGTTACAGAAGATGAAAAATTTAATTTCAATGTAGTTTAAATAAAAATAACATTTAAGTTAAAAATATCTTTGTTTACGTAAAAACGAACAACGATTAACATGGTATTACACTATAAACGTACCGTAATATTTTTTTCAATCCGTGCATTATGCGTATAAATAAAGCTTAGAAGTAAATAAGCGAAGATAATTATGAAAGTGACAGTAACATGTCCACAGATTTAAATATAAATATAAGTTACTAATAAATTAACATATTTATTAGGTACTAACCCATCATGAGAACATTTCCTATACGTTCTAAGGACACATTCATCTCAGAAATACTTGCAATAACGAGTGGAATGATAAAGGTTAAATTCATCTGCACTATGCTAAGGTATTGTTGAATTGGATAAATCTGAAAAAAATAGGAAAAATAGCATAATGGTAAACATTTTGATAAGCACTTATTCAATTTCAGAATATCTTTTAAGTTGTAACTTTAAGTATCTTATTTAATTCGGCTAGTTGATAACATAGTTGTGTGAAATACCAATAGGAAGCAGGTAATGAAAATAAAAAAATATGTTTTCACATTGCAAGCTCAAAAAGGTTCCTTTTTATTGAAAATCAGCGAGACAAACTCAATTTTCCCAACAAGCGGAAGTGTTTTGTATTTCGAACACGATTGGTGTAGGTAGGGTACCTAATCTAATCTCATTGATTCAAGAAACTTACCGAAACTGAATATTATTAGGCAGCACAAAATAATAAAAAAATAAAAAGTTATTTTAACATCAATAAAGATTAAATTCTTACTTTAATTTAACCTACATATTTTTAATACAATACAATTTTTCTTCACCTGCCTAACTTAAATACATAATAAATTATGATTCAGTTATATTGTCCGGAAAAATAATTCTCCAATCTGGCAACTCTGCTTTCAAAGGTTGTTTTTTTTACTAAACTCTTCCTGAAAATTTTATTGAATAACATCTTACCGTAGTGGCGGTTAACATGCTACCAGAGAGCACAAGAGTGAGTGACGTCACGAACAGAGTGGTTCGATCAGTGAATAACATAAATCCGATGAACACGCTGCGTACGAATAACGACTGTTTGATCGCGCTCAATTCGAAGTTACGTGTTTTCTTCACTACGTATTGGAAAGGCTTCTCCCACGCGTACATTTTGATTACCTGTGATGTAAGATTTTTTTTTTAATCGGATTAATTAAACCTAATATTGAGCATTTATTCGTTTGAACAAATCGGCAACGATAACGTCAGCAGAGGGGGCAATTTTGTATGTAAATAAATATATTTATTAATGCATGCAATAGCATGGAAGCTCCCTTGACGATAGTGTTGTCCACGACATTTTCATACGAATACATTTCCACTGCTGACGGTGGCGTTGTCGAGTCTTCGAAATGAAGAACCGACCAATGGCGTAGTTACTTACTACAGGACAGTGAGGACAGTCTAGGGCTAACTATTTTAGTGAGTATCCGTTTAGTTCCCAAAGCTAAAAGTATGTATTAGGTATGAGATATCAACTGCAAATGTTTTAGATTTGTACTTGTGTAGTGGCAACAAGTATAGTACGTTTGAATAAGGATATAGATATATTTTTAGATCGCTATTTGTTACCTGGATTCCACTGATAATTTCACTCATCAATTTAATTCTTGAATCCGTCCTCTGGGCAGTTTTACGTCTCAGAACAGCACCAAGTTTGGTTAGAGCGGCTAAAAATTTAAATACGTAACTATCAAATTAAAAATGGTTACGATATTGTTAATTGTTATTTCTTGCAAAATATATTGATCAAAAATCTTAACTTCTTTGCAATAAATATACCTCTGTTCGTAAAGCGGTAAGAATTAAATGCCGAAAAAGAAATATTAGAAAAATAAGAAAATTTTAAATTACCTTGTACAGGAAATATTAAAATCATTACACCAAATAGACCCACGTACGGTGCATAGCCAGCGATATCGTACAAGAAATAAAGCACAACACTCAGTTGTATGGGCACCATCCATACGTAGTGCAGGAACATAAATACATAGTCGAAACGAGCCAGGTCATTTGATAGCAAGTTGACCAATTTTCCAGCGGCTACGTCACCAAGAGACACTTGACTCAGTCGCAGAACCTGAAGAACAGTATCTATATATATACTAGTGTTGCTCAACTTTAGATCACTTATAAGAATAACATAAGCACAAGAGTTTGAGATTTAGCATTAAAATAAAATTAATATAGATAAGATATTCAGAAAGCGAAATTTTATGTATAGTGCTTGTATGTGTAGTATGTATTATAAATATATTATGACTTATCAAATTGTATAAATAGAAACTACACTACCATGAGTTTAATATACGGACTCCTCACAGACACGCATCCAGACGGAAATCCCTGTCGACCAACGAATCGACAGAGAGTAATTGATGTTGACATTTGCCAGCCAGGTGTACCCAACGGCTGAGTCTATAATCTATCGTTTAATATAATGAATTATAGACAAATGTCCACTCTATAGTGTCCGATATTAGGTAGAAATTCATTGAAAAAGTGGCTAGGTACATTCATTTACATGCATATATACATCCTGATACACATCAGATAAGGAATATAATGGACTATTCATTGAGATAGTTTTGTAGATAAGATTGAGATAGTTACGAGAAATTATAATGATATTATTTTATTTATATCCATAACTACTTAAATAATCTCGTTGTTACTATTTCTTTCTGACAAACTGAGGAGGCGACATTACATTTGTGGCTACCAACTTGTTTGAGGTTTCATAATAAAAAAACAACGTGATTATTGATTACATAAACACATACATTTAAAACATTTAATTTCTAATAATTAATGCGACCTATAGTAATTTATTTAGTCGAATGATGCTATTTCTGTCAATATTTAAATCTCCACAACGTTGTCTGCCACTCACCTTTCTGTATAGTAGTGACGAGAACGCTACTCTTAGTCGCAAACTGAAACTTTGTACGAACAAATTGTTATGATGCTGTGCCATTAACCCGGCAAAGTTTAGCAGTAACATTCCCAGGGCATAGTAGCCGGCTTCTTCCCGGGTTAGTGTTGATTCGACCGACCAGTACGTCAACAATCTAGCGAAGAGGAACGGCTGAGCTGTCCTGTTGAGGGTTACGCAGAGTTTACTTAGTTTTAGAACAAAAAATATTTTTTCTTGGGTTTCGTGTTACCCTTTTATTTAGTAACATTTGACTATAATATAACTATTAATTCTTAAACTAATGCTATTAGGGATTATATTACACTAATATCTTACAAGAGAATACGATAATTATTATACGGAATAAATAAGCATTATCATTGATGACAATAGAGTGAAAAGTTTGTTTGCAAAGCATTGGAAACCGAAACTGATTCAAGCAACTTTCGTCGGAATTAGGAAGTGGATACTTTAAATATTTGTGTTAGTTATTAACTGAGCGATTCTACATCACCTCAACAATTTTAATTTCTGTAGGTTTACGTAAATTTGTTTTTTAATTTTAATGTATAAAATGTAATGGATTTATTAAGGCAGTAGTAGGTAGGATAGGTACTAGTGATTATAATAATTATAGTCTGTTGAAGGCCTATATTATTTAGACGCATCGTGTAATTAGTTTAATAATGAATAGAATAAACTAAAAGACAAGTTAGTAAACCGAAGTTGGCAGAGACAATTACTACAATGTCGACAGTAATTAACAATGACAGTGAATTCATTTGATGCAATTAACGACTTCAAAAGTTTCAATATCTACCTACTTATAAACACGTGAGTTACGTGTTCGCTCGAGTTTCAAACTTGTTTGTAAGTGCAAAACTATTCGAGTACTTTTATGAATGAGAGGGTTTATAAAGCAATTGATTGTTAATTGTTTAAAACTGAGGTTTAATCACGTGGTAAGCCAAAATGTGACAAAGAAACTTCTGTCACTTCATTGCATCACTAATTTCTTCACCAATCTACATTAAAACTCCTATAACGATAATAACCTAGAAACTATGCCTACCACACTACCTATGTCTACAATCTTGTATCCAAGGCTTAATAATATATTTACTTTATTTATAAAAATTGTGTGCAGAAGAATGGACGAGGACTATTTTACTTACCGTGTGGAAGCATTAATTAATAATAGAAATCCTCCGGGTAAATAAGCGAGCCAGTATGCTCGGAAAAGAACTTTCCATAGTGATGGTGATCTTTGCTCGCGCTGGGCATTTTCATATTCCTCTAACCAATAGCTGTAATAAATAATAATGGCCTCACGGTATGCTAAAGAGGGTAAGAATAAAATATATAGGTGTAATTTAATAGATGGGGTACTCATACTTTAAATACATACTTTAAAGAATACCTAAAACCACTTCAGACACAATTTTGAAACTTCATGTATTGATTATACTTGTATATTATACTACCTATCTTGTCATCCATAAAGAAAGGTTTCGCATCGATCTACAATCCTCACACATACTACTAGGATTACCTACCGTTGATAAATGCTTGGATACAATAGAGGGATTTGACACCTACAAACGGTTATGGTCCAAATACTTAAATATTATTTTCTTTTCCTAACACTTAGGTATTAATTTATCTAACAGCATATTCTTGTTAGTTCACTTTACCTGCTACGTTTATATTTACTTTACGTTATTTATATATCTACATATACTTATATATATATGTATATATCATTATAGTACCTTATTTCTATAACATAACACAGCCCTAAATAATTACTTTGTTTGTTGGATTCAAAACTACAAGCAAATATATAAACAGATACCTATGCCTGTAAATATTAAATAGACGAATGAATCGCCACCCGCAACTGTGAAACACATGTACCTACTTATTTTTTTGCGTAGAGATAAGAATAAGACAACAATGTTTGCTTTGTTACTATAATTAAATTCCACTGATTTGCAATCGAGTGAGATTACTTTTATACTAATTATTCACAAAAATTTGAATAAATTAGAGAAAAATTTGCTAACACTGGCTAAATAGTGCCATCACTAAACTACAAAATACCCAAATACCTTTCTAAATCTTTCCCGAGTCTTCCAGCACCAAATTTCTTTTTTGGAGTTATAAGATCCTCCTCTTCGATATTTCTTCTATTTCCTTTAAACATAATAGGACAAATCCAACAAATAAATATTTTCGAGAAAATGTTCGGATTCCATTTCTTCTTTTTAGTTTCACCATTTTTATCACTTGTATCTTTAGCTTCTCCGTTCATTGTATATAACAAATAAACTGTATCACACACATGTATGCCAAATAAAGTGGCCTCATATACTAGTCTCTAGTACAAAAAATTCGATTAAATACAGTATTATACGTATCAGATACTCGTAATGACTCGACGAACATCGTCTAATCGACTATCGCTACGTATTTGATAAGAACATAATCAGTTTAATACAAGTTGGCATCAACATTATATTAACGTTCCATAAATATGTAGGTACATACCTACATAAATTCAGATCTGAAACCAGTTTTCTACTAACTAACCTTTCTTGTAAGCGTCCTGACGGAATGTCTATTTTCAAGAATTGTACCACCTAATAGTATTTACATACAGTATACTTAGTGTGTAAATAAATACCTTTATAGATATTTCATAAATCTTGCAAGCTTTACTTATAAGTATATTGATATATTATTTATGAACAGAAAAAATGTTTTTAATTTAGCTTAAATAGCATAGAATTTATGTTTATATCTAGATATTTTCCTATTTTTTGATTTCACTCTATTGCATCGCACAGACTGAATGTGCATTATTCACCGGGCAATATGAATAATGCCACAATTTATTACCTTATCCATATTACCATGTGTATAGATACATTCCTTGCTCTGTGATATTACCTATACAAATCAATAGACACGAAGGTACATGTCAATCAAAAGTCAAATTCAATTCAATGAAACGTTTCGCAATGTAAATAATAAAAGTAAAAAGTTAAAATGACTCAAAATGGATCAATATGTATATGTTGATAATACAGTGAAATAGAATTTAATTACATAACTATATTACAATACAAAAATCACTTCAATATGGAATGCTGTGGATCAGAATGCTGCATGGATTGCGACAAATCGTTTCTGGATAATATGCGACAGATGTTCCAGAATCCTCATGTTGTGTACATCACGGCAATGCTTGTCATGGTCATCCTGTATCTATCCTGGTCTTTGTATAAATGTCGATTATGCCGTAATTAATCATTGGGAGCAAAGAACTATAAAGTGAGTCAGTGATTCAGTGCAAGTTTGGCCTTTGTTAAGAATTGATTTCGACATACGTAATCGATTAGTCAGGACTGTAAGTTGTACTTCGAAAGACGTCCTGTAAATGCGACTGTAATATTACAGACTTGTTACCGGAAGTATAAAAGGTAAGGGAATTGTGTATTGCATACTGTCGAATATTATGAATGGCTTCGACAGGTTTAGAAGCTGAGATCTTTATATGACATTTTTATCTGATAACTTTCAAAGCATGTTCATAGACGTAGATTCAGCATTTTTTAAATTATACTTTGAAGTGTGGGAAAAAAAAAATTATTATACCTAACATGACTTCTGCGTTATAAGAAATAATTCTTAAAATTACGATATGGAGTAAAACGGTTTTTTTCCATAAGATAACTAAATCGATAAAAAATATTTACATCTGAAATAATCAAGTATCAATGTTTCAGGTATGTGCATAGTCTAACCGAAGAGCACCGAGGGCTGGACACTAGTTATTATATGAAATCCTTTGTCATAAAAAGTTAGTCCAATTTTTTTAACCATGGAGATGTCGAGCTTCTCTAAAGAATTAACCAAAGTAACGGTTGTGCCAATAATAATACGAACTGTTGCTGTAAATTAATTGCAAAACCACATTTATGTCCACATACATATTAAAATGATATTTTTTTTTCTTTTTAATAAAATATTCCCCAGATACTTAAATAAATAAGAAATAAATTATGCATTTTTTTCTTCAGTGCTGTAAATTGAACAAAATAATATGTCACCATTTTAGCCATAGACTGAAGTCATTCTGCGATTTATGTCAAATGGCTGTATAGCGATTGTATAAAGATTTAGGTTAAATGTTTTAAACCAAAAATTCGAATAATGGATTACAAATTAAAATAACGATGTGTTCAAACATTAGGAATGTACTATTTATAAGATGGGCGGATGTGCAAATTGCTCCGATTGGCGAGTATTGTACCAAGATTGTTATGTCAAGAGATTCTTATTAGCATTGATTATAGTAATATTTTTCCTCGCTTATCGCCTGTTTCGATGTCGACATCCTAGAACGCGTCTACTGTGTTGCTTTTAAATGAAAAGTGTCCTTTCGTGAGTCCTATTAAGCTCAAAAACTCAGGTATGAATAACGTATAACCTTTTGTTCTAAAATCGAAACGACATAGTATTTCATAAAAGTTTATTTGTTGTTACACTTAATAATATTTACATTTCTTCCTCGATTACACCTTGACACTTAAATAGAACTTCCATTTGAAGTGTATTATTATGAATCAATATTATTACGTGGAGTATTTACAATATCCTTAAGGACTGCTTTTAATCATCTAGCATTTTCTTTTAGATTACTTTGGAAGTACGCTTCCCTTGCAATTTCGAAGAGTTTTGCACGGTTCTTTTCGCCGGTTTCACGAACTAAAGCCGAAAAATTGCTATTAGGGTCTGACAGCAATATATACGGGTGATCAAATTCCAAAACTTGGCCGGCGCCCATAACTATGACCCGGTCCGAATCCATAATAGTGTTGAGGCGATGAGCGATCGTTAAAACGGTACAAGATGCAAATTGTCGTCGGATTGTTTGCTGAATAAAATTATCCGTCCTGAAAATAGAGACCATTGTTAGCTTTGTGGACGAGAATATAGATGGGAATTTTTTAAGTATTGAAATGTACGTAAATATATTTACTGCGGATCAACATTTGCAGTGGCTTCATCCATTATCAAGATTTTGTTTGACCGCAACACAGCCCGAGCTAGGCACATCAGCTGTCTTTGCCCAACAGAAAAGTTAGAACCTCCTTCAGTTACTTTGAAATCTAGTGAAGTTATTGCTGATTTCATGTCAACCTAAAAGTAATGATTATAGATTAATCAAAAGAAATAAAATACATAAAAATCGTATTACTGCGTTATTCTTTCTCACCTGCTCAAGCGCTCTCCAGAGATCATTGTCGCTGTATAAATTAAAGGGGTCTAAATTATATCTTATTGTCGCAGAAAACAATATTGGCTCCTGTGGTATGATGGAGATTTTAGATCGCAGATTCTGCAACAAATTATATTTGGATAGAACAAAAAAACGCAGTCAGGTAACAAAAATAGATAACAAAATTGCTTAGGCTTAGTAGTTAGGTACACAATACAAAAGTATTGATTCTTTATGTTCAATTTTATTAAAAAGTTTCAGACTTTTAAAATGCTAATAAGGTCCAAACATCATGGGGAAGCTTGTTTAGGTATTGTATATTTTAGTATATTAAGAACGGACCCGGGATTTTTAGTGCCATATAAAAATCGACTTACTTGTCTTGCAATTAAGGATATATCTATGCCATCAATCACAATATTGCCTTCTGTATATGCAAATCTAAAGAGCGCAGATATGAGCGATGATTTTCCAGCACCGGTGCGACCGACAATGCCCACTTTCCAACCACTCTCAATATTAATGTTTAAGTTTTTCAATACTGGTGCTTCATCGATTGCGTATTTCAAATTCAGATTTTGGAAAATTACTCGTCCTTCCGATGGCCATGTAGGGGGCACAGGTATGTCTGTTAAAAGCATTGAAATAAAGGTAAGCGTTACGTTCTTATCGGGTATATGACCACATACAAACATACAATAGAATTTTAATATATTGATTTTCAGCAATATACGCGTATTGTTAGTATTTTCGTGCTATAGGGTTTACTTAATTTGATTCACTATGCAGGATTTAATTATCTTTTTTTTTGTAAACAAGTGACAAATAAGTATCGAGCCACATAATAAAGCATGGAGGTCCAAATAAAAAGAGAAGACCCGCATGGTTAACAGAAGACCAAAAAAAAGAAACAGTGTTGTAGAACCTCCTATTTTTTATTATTATTTAATTTACCTCCTTCCAGTAGGTTTGTCTCTGTCTCAATTCGAGTGTATTCTAGAATTCTCTCGACGCTGGTGAGTTGTGCGATGAATTCCACCAACATGCGGGCTCCGTGCTGCAACATGGCCGTCAACATGTTGCTCTGAGTGACTGCCAGTCCCACACTTCCTACTGCGATGGCATCACCTGTGTACGACAATATTTTTAGGTTTGTGACTCTTTTTCTACCAAACATGCTAAGATTTCCTGTGCCTTGGATACCAGGGACAACACAAATAAAGATAATATAGAGAGCCTAACATTAGTAAAACTCCGTACAATAGGCGCAAAAACAACGCACACATAGCTATTTGTGGACAGATACGGATTTCGGTTTGGTTTCGCAAGTGTTTTGGAAGAAAATTTGTGCGTTTCGAGCATAGGTTTTAAAATCGAAGTACGTACTCATACCAAAGTTTTAATACTGTTAGTCGCTTTATATTGTGCCTAGATCGAGAACAGAAATATAAATACGAAACCAGGATCCATTGAATGACAATCTGACATAGTCGTCATTGCACGTTCCAGATCGTCAATGTGCCTCCAAATGGCAAAATATACCTTATTTTCGTAACAAATGAGTTGCTAAAGGTTCGACAAAATTTAAATTATATTCAGCTATAATTTTGTTATCGCCGGGAGTTCCATTATATCGTCTACGCGTTACCGCGTAAGGAGGCGAAAGTGAAGGTGCTTATTAACGAACGGTCTCTCATACTTCCGAACCAATCACACTAGTCAGATATTATAAGAAAAGATCGCAAGTTGTCCGTCTTAACATTAGCATTGTAACGTTAATTAATCGTTAAGGAAATTTGCTTCACATATTTAATATTTACACACAGGTAGCAACAAAAATTATTTCAGAAAATTAACACCCAATTGTGTCACTGCTATCAAAGAAAAACAGTGTCCTTCAATAGAGATTGATCGTTAATGATGCCTTTAGTCTACATGTTGCCGCAATATAAGCAGTGCAGTAAATTACAGTAGAGCTATTAAGTTATGAAACAGGCCCTCTTACAAGGAAACTTTTCATTACAGACATTTTTCCAATAAGTACCATTAAGCACGATGGCAGCGACGGTATTACTTTATGGCTTGAAGAACTATTATAAATTTAAGTTTGATGCTGTTTTTAACTTTACTATTAAATTTCATAACAATACATTTGAAAGATTTGATTTGTACGAACAGTACATCTCATTAAGTAGGTGATTATTTTATTAGGTAAATTAATTTAATAGTCAATAGGTACTGCACTACTAAAGTTTGAGACTACACCATTTGTCTCCATAAAAAACATTCTTATTTTAAATCTTAAGTGTTGAAGCGGTCAGAACATAGTCTACAATATATTTTTAAAACGTATTGCTGCTTTTTCAGTATTTTTTTAAAATAGAGTGAGTCCTTATATATTTTTAAATTTCCCTCCTCTATATATCTACACAGGACCATTTTGTTACAAAAACAATGCTGGCTAAGGAATCAAAGGTGAACCAACTTAGTAGCCATAGTAGATAATTAAATCATTTCACAATTAACAACCACTTTTCGAACCAAAATCGTAATGTGCACAGAACAAGGGGCTTCTAACTATTTATAGTCGGATACACCATTTATATGAATCTGTTTCTACTGCATAATAGCCTTGCGCAGTTTCGTCGTTATGGCGAACAACGACGCCAATCTACGGCAATGTAACTGCAGAAATTGAATAAAGAATTCTATTTGTCTTCATGAAGTAATATTTTTACATAAAATCTGCAGATATTTTGAATACTTACCAAAATCGAAATAAAGGAAGACGAAAATAACTGAGGCGAGATATACTAGACAGACAGTGTCCAAATAGAAGCCAAAAGTCGAGCCTCCACATATATAAGAATTGAAGGCTGACGTATGTAAGTCCTGAAAGCAAAAAGAGGATGTAAGAGGAGAAAAAGAGCAGAAGAAATGATAGTCTGATAGGTAAAGCGGTTTTTTAATTGTAAAACTTTTTATTACGTAACACTTTCGTAACTTTAATTTTACGTAAAAAGTTGCTTAAGTCTTAGAATGATGCTTAAGTTATATTATTACAAGTATAAGTCGTTAGTGTACTGCGCTTACTGACCTGAAACGTGTCAAACTCATCGATCAATCTATTTTGGGCGCCTGCAGACCTGATCGTAGCTATTCCATTAAGAGACGATGTCACCATCCCAAATACAGGACTCTTGGCTGAAATTACATTACAAACTTGTAAGTTATGCTATAACATTTATTAATTCTATTGTCCTAGTTACTCTTTACTTGTCTAAGTTTATACAGACATATTAGTTACCAAGCCCCTTCCCTGGACGTAAATTATTAAACTTTAGCAATAATTTCCTATTTGAACAATCTAGTTCAACAGTTGAAGACAAGGAATAATAACCCGTATCACAACTAATTAAAGCAGAGTTGGAAAACCCTACTTAAATATACTACCTATATTTAAAGTTTAGCTTCCGAGCTAAATAGTGGAGAAAAGATTAATTAAGAATATAATCATGCAGGTTTAAATATTCAAAAACGTACTTTTAACTAATGTTACATACTTATTATAATTTATTCACAAATGGCAAGCTCAATAATTAGAATGTATTATCTACCGACATTCTATTAGGCAAAACTGGAAAATTATTTCGCGAACAGCGCTTTAAGTAAACTAAATTATAATAAGATATTATGTGCATTTTCCTTCCATCCATTTTACACTTATCATAAAAAATTATGCACTCTATTTGACTAAGTCAATATGCCCTAATGCTTTTCAGTCCTGAATATATAAATGGCATCTAAATTAAATTACAGTTAAGTTGTGTTTAACCTGATATTAGGAATACAAAGTGTAAGCAATTACACTTGGCGCAACGAATTCGTTCAAATTTCAGGAGGCACTTCAGTTAAAAATGTAAGAGCATTAATGTTCGCATTGCGAACGCCAACGAGCCATAAAAAGAACACTGCAGTCCGGAAATAACATGTTCATGTAATGAATTCTAAATAGGTAGGCTCGAGTTTGCAACGACTTACATAATAGTTTGAGAGAACGACCACAGTCAATTGTTACTAAACTCAACGACCATACCAATGAATATTCCATAAAATCTGTTTTTACTAATGAAAATCCGTCTACAATAGATAGACTTAAACATTTTCATCGGAAAATAATTAGGTATATTACATATTTGCTTCAGAATGATATATAAGTAGAAATATAAAATTTAATGTTACTTACTTACACCCTCTATGTATTACTTCACAATATATTAAGCAGAAATATAAAATTTTACTCACTCACACCCTCCAATCTCTTCACCGATTGAGCCGTTTTGAGATAGATCCTCACAAGAAGGACGAAAATAAGTAATAGTGCTACAGAGGGTATAAGAGTCCAATATAGAGCGATTGCATTGAGCACCAATATAGCGAATAGTGTGCCGTAGATTTGCAAAACATCTAGTAATGCTCGGGGTAACATTTCATCGAGGGCACCTACGTCCTTCGTGAATCGGTTAAGAATTCGACCTGAAAGAAATATTACTTTAGTAACATAACCTCCATAAAAAAAAAAGTTTAATAATCATAAGCATTATCTCCATGTAACTTTAGGTTTAGATCGCTTGTTAATGAATACCTACAAAGTTAGATCCCAAAAGATATTTGAAATGGACACTGAAAAAAGGCTTCAAATGGGACAAATCTTTCATATCAATAAAAAATTACGTACCTGACGAACTAGTATCGAAGAACCTCATGATACCTTTAATCATGGTAGAGAACATTTTGTTATGTAACTTCTTACAGGCGCCCAAGCATAGATTGGCGAAGGGGAACACTCGTAGATTCGTGAGAACGATACACGCGACTATAATGCTCCCGTGGATGATCAGATACTGGCCAGTGGTAAACGGTCCCACTTGCACATCCAAACCGGGTTCAACACCTAAGAATTATATTTGCTGAATAAATAACAGGTAGTAACATCTTGAACTTAATGTTGATCTAAACAACTTTATGACTACTTTATTACTATTATGACATTTCCTGAAATTTGATTTAAAGTCAGAAGCTTGAATACTCTATACACATATTCCTTGTAATAATAGAGTATGTTTATGAACCTTGACCTGTCTATATTAATTATAAAGATTAAGGCATTTTTGAAGATGACAAAGAGAAGTCTTAGAACCTCCGTAAGTAGTAGTCGTGCTTAAAATTACCCTAAACCCTAATTTTATTCAAACCCATACAACTTCAGCAGTTTTACCTACTTATTATTATTAGATGGGTAGGTATTATATTCCCAATCACGAGTAATTCGTGAATAGCTGAAGGCTTACAGTGCAGTTGTAGCGGAAATGCGGCAACTGCACTTTATTATATGAATGTATGCAGTACGCCATTACCATACCTGAACCAGTCCCATCCATCGACTCCTCGTAAATAGCCATTTGATTTGACCTACAACAATGAAACAATTAACGTAACTACGATAATACCTGGATAACATTATTTTAGCATAACTATAAAGACAACAATTTTTTTTACATAATTCCGTTAAACGTGATTTCAAGTGCTAGTATAGGTATAGCCGGTATTACAAGATTCAGGATTGATAAAGTAAGTACAGAGTAAACTCTAATGTAAATTACAATTGCTCCTAGGATTAACTTATATCAGCACAAATCCAGACCATCCGTGTATTAGGAAATTATTATTAATAAGTTTGTAAAATCTTAGTTATGATTTAAAACTTTTATCGAAGTGGACTTTAAACATTTTAAATGCAAACGAGTAGCCGTGATCATGATCCATGCAACTGGGTCGAAATATCGGCATAAAATAGTCGTGAGTTCTCATTTGTATTTCAAAAAATGTGAGTTTTAGAAAAATACTAACAGGCTAGTTGTTGAGTCGGTGATAGTAAAGTAAAGGCTTAATGGTTATTAATGAAACAGGATAAATAAAATTATTTGTTATCCAGTCATAGATATTACTAGAACCTTAATCCATGCCGACCGAAACAGTTAATTCTAATACAGTGACATGAATGTGTTTTATAAAACAAAAGCCAACGTGTCATACTGTCATAATCTTGTTTTAAATTGTTGGTGCATTTCCTCTACGATACTATGTCAACGGGGATTGAGCTTGTTGAAATATTTTTCGACGCTCACCAAAATAACGAGCGAAGCATATTGTTACTACGGTTAGAACTTTCTTGTTTGTATTTGTCTGCAGTAAATTTTTTGCTAAAAAATAAATCAGTTTTTATTCATTACTTAGTGGGGTAAGGAGAATAGGTTCAATTTTATAATATCCTACTCCTAGCAGGACGTTTGTGCATTATAATATTTATAACTAAAGTGTCTGGTTACATTGATTTATCTGCATCGAACCTTTCCGTTAGATAAGTCTCCGCTATGGCGCCGTTCGATCATCCTGAGTCAGCAAATTACCTGTACTCCTTTTGACATTTTTGCAACTATAGGCAGCTAGGTAATCTTAGACTCTCTATAGTGAATCTTTGTAACCTTATACTTACAAGTTATTACTAAAACAATAGGCCGTACTCTATACTTATTTATCAATTTAGTATATCGTTCATCTGTATTATCATTATTTATAACCGTTTGTACTGAAGTGCTCAATATCATGCGTGTCTCGTTAGAGAAGGTACCTACCTACCTTCTTTCAGGCAAGTGATAATTTATTTCTAATCTAAAATTTAACGTTAGAGATACATGACCTGCCAGTGTAGAAAATCAATGCTTTGACCTTTGGCTAAGTTAACAGACTTTTTTCACCTTTGTCCTGGGATTACTTGACGCGCACGACATACTGATGTATGATGAGTGGCGATTTAATGTGGAAATAGTGCTGAGTCACTGTTTCATATGGTCGGCAACTCACCCGTGATGCCTTTAGTGCTTACTTTGCACTTATTTATAAGTTATATTAAAAAGTATTCAATGAGTTGTAGGCATACCAAAAACTAATCCAGTAATCAGCTCCTGCCGCACACGCAGCTGTGATTAAGATCATGAACAGGGTGATTATTGTGTTGCTGCCACCAGCGTAGAAGTAGGCAGAGATCACCTCCCAGCGTAGGTTTCCCGACTGCCTCTCCTCAGCAGCCATTTGCTGCGCTGCAAACTTTTCCGTCTCATCTCCTTCAGCTTGCGCACTCGAGAGACGTTTCCGAGCTCCTGAATTCTCCTTGTCCTCCATTAACTGATAATAAAAACATGTCAATGACGTAAATCACTACGAATTTGCATTATAAGTAGGTATATCGGTCCGTTGTTAGTTAAGTCAAGTGTAATAGGTCAGTTACTTACCTACATACTTAGATAGTATAGGTTTTGTGTCGTCAGATAAAAGTAGAATAGCATGTTTTAGGTCGCTTCAATTACGACTATTCACACGGATACCTATCAAATTCTTGCTATGTAATAAGTCTAACAGTAACATAATACACAATTAAGTAATTCATTAATTAATAACAATGTTATGTATGTAATATTTATAGTAGTAGATAGATCGACTTACGCCTGATCCAATGCTTTCGGAGTCCTTGTCCTTCCCATCTTGTAATGTTGCGAGCATCGCGCCCGAAGTCACGAGCTCATTGAAGGTACCCACGTTTTCTATACGACCCTGATGGTGATTATTATGATGATATTTAGAATCAGTGTGGAAGTGAAAGGGAGGGAGGATGATGGTTAAGACATTTCGTTAATAACATTGTATTTACAGGGAAGTAATAAGTGTTATTAGATCATACCGGAGAAAAAAAAGAAAAATGTAATTAATACGTTTCTAAAAATATCGCTTCGTACAAAAGATAATAAGTAGGTATCTAATAATAATCATAATCTAATATCGTAATAAAATTCCTTCGGGCACAGTTATTTTTAAATAAGCAAGAGATGAATATAATTTGACTCCTGAAATTTTATCTTTTCAATTGACTTGATATTATTATCATTGTTATCATAACTGAGTAAGATGAAAATCAAATTAATTTCTTTGTAGATAAAAACAACACAGATCTGACAAGTTAACATAAAAAGTTTGAATTGTATCTGGGAAAAGTAAATTGAAAATACTCGTATTAGACGTACGTAATGGTAATAAAATAAATGAGGAAAGCCATTCTCATAATAACACACTCAATTCCACCTGATGTCCAACAGTAGGTAGGTACAGGCAGCCGACAGAACAATCTAATCAAATTTTATTGCCGCCGTTAACGTAACCCTAAAAAAAACATGGCTAACGTCCGCTTCCGGAACCAAATGTAGGTCACATGCTTGGTGAGAAATGCTAACAGACTGTAAAAAAAACGGAAAAGTTCATGGCTAGTAATCAATCCAGTGTACAACTTCAGCTTATGGTCCAGCATTTATTGTGGAATGCGTGACTAGTTGTCATTATAAAAGAACATTAGCTTTTTCATATGTAAACTAGCACCTCGTCCTCGCTTTGCTTACATTTACAAATAGTCACTCCACCCGAAAATGTTTTTAAGCGAACACAAAATCATATCTTAACAGTAACTAGACTTACATTTCGTAAATAATAATGATTCCATAAGTAGTACCTATTGAGACAACGATTCTGCTTCTTAATACGAGTATTATAAACATAATACATTCAGTATTTACACCTCAACTAGAGCTATAAATAAACTTAACCTTTATCAAATCACACAAATATTTTATCTGTTCAGAATTAAAATGAAATACAACACATAACACACAAACATACACCCAGGCCGAGAATAGAAATTTAAATTCATCCTTGAAATTTCCGCCCGCTGGGAATCGAATCCAGGACCCTTTGAACAGCAGTCAAGCATGGTAACCATTGCGCCATATGGGTCGCCAAATATATTTCGTGATCATTTTCTCTACGAGAAGAATTTTAACCGAAATAATGTGTTATGTGAGCGTAAAAGCGCCGAGACGGCGCGTCTGTAGTCTAACCGTGTTACCCGGGCGAGCTTACCGCCATGGAGTCCCGTCATTTTTAATACAACACACATTTCTTAAACTGGCTCCACTAATTTAAACTTAAAAGCTAATTGTTTCCCACATTGGTGGCTATTTAATGATATAATCATGGTGTACATACATCCGCAGAGCAGTTAAGTATACCTTGATTGGTTAGCTAATGACAAACTAAAAGACTCCAGAAAAAATGTGCTAAATAAATGT
Source organism: Lerema accius (assembly GCA_001278395.1). NCBI lineage: Eukaryota > Metazoa > Arthropoda > Insecta > Lepidoptera > Hesperiidae > Lerema > Lerema accius. Next base: position 64,911 of record LGAG01002215.1, read on the forward strand.
CTGCCTTTGGGAATCACACCTGGGATACAAGCAGGGTTACAGATACAACCAGGGAAGAAATGGTACATTAATTATTCTGTGGATACTATTACGCTGCAGGTTCTTGAATTTTCCTTTTTTATTTCATTAACATGAATAAATCTCACCTCATTCAACACGATGATGACGTCAGCTCCTTTCAGGAAATGTATTTGATGCGTAACAAGGATCCGTGTGCACCCTCGTAAGTACCCGTTGACGCAGCCCTCGAAGAGCTCGCGACCGACGTTAGCGTCCACGGCCGAAAGTGGGTCGTCAAGGAGGTAAATGTCGGCCTGCCACCGAAAAAACGTTCGAGCACTCCACAAATTAAACGAGAACTTTTCAACAACCGCTTACGTCACAACTTAAATAATATTACAGTAGGATTTGTTTCTTGTGTAGGCGAGTTGGGTACTAAAGGTCACTCTGAATAAATTTGATACAGTTGTGTTCTGAGCGGTAGATACTCGTAATAATACAGTAGCTTTATTTGGGTATTAATAATTGAATAGATCAAATTTGGACTCAGTTTCTGAGAATATTTTATTTATAGGTGGGAACATACTTGTATACTTACAAGTCGCTGAATAAAATAATGTTCACAAATTATCTCCTTTTGTATCTAGTAAAATAGAGTCAAAATGTGTGTCTGATCTGAACTCCTAGTGTAACGCCTCTTCGAAAGTATCACATTAGAAGTTGTACTCATATATACCAAAAATAAAACCATTGCTAACTTGACATAGTTGATCAAAGCAAAATAATCTAAATCATAAAAGATGTAGAGACAGTAGAGTAAGGTGAAATAAATTATGAACCTTAATTTTATCGTTCAAATAAAGCTAAAGCACATATTCCCAACCCTTCTACCTATTTTTGCTCACTTAATTGAATTGCCGAAAAAGTATTTTAGTTACAATATGAGTTAGGGAATGAACAAATAAAAAATCAATTACTTCTCTGTATACCGCTCGAGCCAAATTGATTCTGGCGCGCTGACCCCCGGAGAGCGACACCCCCCTCTCCCCCACTATAGTCTGGTCGCTATAAGGGAATTGCTTAAAGTCTTTTTCCAAACAGCATGCTCTGCATACCTACAACGAATTGCACTTTAACACAATCAGCTTATTCAGCTATCTTCTCTTAAAATAAATAATAATCTATACAACTAAATAAAATTGATGTGTCTGTTTGTAATAATAAAATAACCGCTTTTTACTAAATTCCTGTCTATGTACCTATACACGGTACACATACCAAAATATTTTTTTTTGTCTATCTGTCCGTCTGTCTGTTTGATCCGTTTAATCTCTGAAATAGCTGAATCGATTTTGACGGGACTTTCACTGACGGATAGCTGATGTACTAAGAAGTTTTTTACTTTTTTTTAAGAAGGCACCTTTTTTAACTTTATTTCGGCATAGGTTTACCGAAGCGAAGCGAGGGCGGGTCCACTAGTATCAAATAAAATAGATTCTCTCCAAATATTCGGCTTCGAGCAGACTCCACCATCCTGCCCCAGTACGAAATGGAGAAGAATTAGATATATTTTAAAAAAGATAGCAAAATATGCTGCACCATTTGAAAATTAAGTATTCTTAGCTATCGTTATACCTGAAACTACAGTTCATTCGAATATTTTTAGATATGTTGTTTAAAGTGCAATTTTTTTTAATAACATACCCTTTTGTATTTATCGGGGTCGTAGGGCAAGCCAAACAAGATATTTTCTCGAACAGTGCTCGGGAACAGCCACGCCTCTTGGCAAGCGTACGAGATATTCCCGTTTACTGAAACAGTGCCAGTAGCCGCCGGCAACTCCTTCAGCATCAGTTGGAGAATAGACGACTGCGAATAATCAACATAATATCAATATACTGATTCAAGTGTATAATTAATTTATTTATCAATACAGCTACACACTAGTAGCTCCACACTAAGATTTCGTATTTAAGTGCCATGGGTAAAGAGAAGATACTCAATTGGACCAAGAACAGAATTTTTAAATTTATAATTCCCTGGGAATCGAACCCAAGATCTAATGACAGTGCTCCGACTTACGGCATTCGATACTTTTATAACTCTGACTCTGACAAAAATAAATAAGAGAACCCAAACATTATGAATGAAAACGTAGCTCAATAAAAGTCATGAATAGTGGCTAGCAGCTAGTTCAAATATCTATTTTGATATGCAAATTTTACATCAAATGCAAATGTATGAAGAACAACTAACCTCTATGTGAGATGTTTTATGCCCAATGAGCGATGCATCTACAATTATTTTAACATAAGTTATGCGAATAGTTGAAAAGAATATTCAAATTATTAATTAATCATACATCTTTTAGAAAACCTGGGCTATCTTTTGCAACAAATGTTTATTACTTAAATGTCGGGCCCTTCCGACTTCCGAGGCCTCTATCAACGGTGCTTTTTATTATAAATGCTAATAAATATCAGAATACAGAAAATGAATGTAAGTTATTTATAACACAAGTTTCTGAAAAGTTATTTTTGCTAATAAACAAATACCTGGGAATAAAATTCATTAAGAAAACGTTTACGAGCAGTAATTGTAGGAATGCATAACTATGAAATACGGAAAGCGTAACAAAGCTTTGTACAAGCGAAGCTGGCGAAAGCTACTAATTAGCGAGCTTACCTACACGAAATCGTAGTCAACTATGCCAATTAGGTCAATCGGATTATACGACGTCAGAATTTACGACAAAGAAACATTTTTAATATTTTATTTACCTAAGCTATCCAGTGAAAAATTATACCCAATTATTATTTTTATTTTCGTTTTACCGATACTCTTCTTGAGGTCTGATTAACTTTTGGAAAAGCAGCCATTCTATCAATAATGTTCCTTCTTTAACTCATATAAGTACTAGAAGGTAAATAAAATGTTACCTTTTAAACTCCACGACTCCCCCCAAACAAGCAAAGCCAACGAATAGATAGATATACTACATTTGAATCAGATTGCAACAAACCATAGACATGTGGTACAAAACACCGACCACAGAAACACAGTGAACTAAATTTAATATTAAGAAATTGGATACAATTTGGAAATTAGATCGAAACAATAAATATTTTAAAATAGGTTACAATAACTCTGTTTGTTTGTTGTTTGTGCAACCTGAAAACAGGTTCCACGAAACGGCCAAATATTATTCTGAAGACCACCAAGAGCTTTGAAAATTATTGCCGCATTATACATATATAGGTTTACGAAATACATAACGTATATTATGTAGCTTACTGATGGCACATGAAACTTTACATGTTTGACAAGTCAAGACGTGTTTGTCAAACACGTTTGTATGAAACATTTTGATTGAAGATAACTTTGAAATTTATTGGCGCACTCTACGTTTACGAAATACGTAACGTTAACGTTTAATTAACTATGCATGTAAGTTACACACTAACTTTGCCGGAGCCGACCGCTCCGATGATCGCGCAGAGCTTGCCTTTGCGTATGCGTAACGAGATATTCCTCAGCGCCAACATATCTGGGTCACTGGTCCAGCTCGCCGACACCTCGGTTATTTGGATCGCCGTGTCGCCCGGGTGCGATAGGCTTCTGCGGAACTGTCTGCTAAATGGTACACCTGCACCAAAATATAATGCTTGCAATATGGATAACCCATTGATCCGTAGAAATATCTAAATAAAGGTGTTTCTTCTAACATAATTTTTCTTGGCGATTTAGTACAAGTTGTGATGTCCAGGTCAACAGAGTGTATAACCGTCCCAACTAGTGTTACTTGATATAAATAAGTACTGAGTAAAAATTAAGAATTTAGTTATAACAATTATAAAGTCAATTAATTACAAAACGGAAAAACACAAATCTTCTTAGAGTTTAATTAAAGCATATCTCCTAGAGATAAATTCAGCATAATTCGTTTCCTATCAACTTTTTGTCGCAATCAATCTTACGCGTCACCTACCATTAGTACCATTACTGTAGCCGTTGCTAACTAGCTCTGACTTCTGGTGATAGGAGAGAGGTCGCACTGAGTTCTTCTCGCTCGTGTCTTGTTCCCTGAAACTGCCAGTGACATTGCGGAATAGAGTGGACGGCGGCGCCATCGGACTCGCCACGATGTCGGTTCTGTCCTCTATAAATATAAAATAAAAAATATTCAACTTGGCACAGAACAAGAACTTCATGCCAACGACTCGTTGTCTTTAATACGCCAAACTTATTATGAGCAGATTTCTTCGTCTCAGTTTTTGTATTGTGCATGAAATATCGTGTTGCATAATCTCTAGATTGAACCGTTTTATATTATCGTTACTGTTAAACCCTACAGATTGTCATTTATTTTATATTTTACCTTAATTGATAACGTAATGTTTCTTTATGTCGATATGATATTTGTAGAGAGCAATTATTTACAAAGGTATATACAGTTAGGTGATAAGTCTCGTTTAGGTAGAGATAATGTACAGGGTATTAAAGTACCTATACTAATATTATCACAGAGGCAATTGGGGTCAATAATATTTTGTTTGTGAAAATTCATATTTCAATAAGTATATTTATTACAACTCATAGGCAAAAACGATCTTATCTTGCTCGCTGCCACATTTCAAGTAATTAAGAACAAATTAAGAGGTAGGAGCCGTAGTACCTACCTAAAGATAGAAATTTTTGTACTCTTCCAAGAGATACGATTAACTCAGCCGTAAACACAATAGCCAGGGGTAGAACTAGAGTCAAATTAACTTGAGCTGCGTTGATGAATTGTTGTAATGGATATATCTGAAAACAGTAATCAAATTAATTGGACCACCCTTTAAAATTGATCAAGAGATGAGTATGATGCCGAATACTGAATTCCCTTTTGGTGCTATTGCTACGCTAAAACCGGCCAGTTTAGACTTGGTAAGACTTTTCATCAACCTCATACGACTGGGTTATACCATTTCCCTCTAAAATCGCTTATGAAATTTTCTTTTAAATTTTTCGGTCGCAGTGAAGAAAAGCCAGTAATAATAATGCAAATCGATTACTTCATGTATGACCTCTGTAAATAATACCTTGTGCCACCTACTATATTGTTATATATACATAGGTTGTTATAAGGCATACATAAAATTCGAATACTTACCACATTTGCAGTCATGACATTTCCAAATAAGATCAAAGTTAGGATAGTTACAAACAGAGCGGTTCTTTCTGTGAATATCATGAACCCCAACATTATCGTCCTTAGATATGTCGCTGTCCTTACTTCTTTCAATTCCTCTTTTCTTTTCTGAGATACGAGATCCGTAAATGGAATCTCCCAAGCGTACATTTTTATAACCTGCAACATTGTATTTTATGACACTACAATTTACATATTATATAAACATAGATAGCTACTGAGCATTATATTCGTACAATGTACGAAACAAGTAATTCAAGTTAAATACGATATTTCACATTAAACAGAACTTATCATGTTAAATTAATTTGAAGGTTATTATTGCAAAGTAAACAGTGGAATGGTAATAAACTGAGTTTTATGTAAATTAATGCAATATCCGAGTGAATTGGCGCCGTGCACGAGTGAATTCATTTTAATTATTTCAAATTAGCAGTCCCCAGTGAGCTCGCTAATGTCAGAGCGGTGCGACTGTTCTGTGTTCCGCTGACTCCCACATTTTTTCATAATTTTTACAACGGAATGTAAAAATATAGATATACCTACTATTATAATCAGGTATCATGAAAATCATACATCAAATATCTTGTAAAGCTTAAAATTGTATTATGTTTCAACAATTTTTAAAATGGCGTAAGAATGACTTTTCAAAGCTAACCATCAAAATTTATATGAATGCACATAAGACTTTATATGTATTTCATTTCTATATAATGTACTCGTATTGTGTGAATCAGTTTAGTAAGAGAATTATCTGATAAGTAAAAGTTTGTATGGTTTTTGTAGTATTAGGTATACGGATTTTTTTTTTATATAAAAATTCTTTAACAATGTGTTTACCTGTATCCCGCTAATAACTTCGTTCATTAACTTGATTCGAGCGTCAGTCTTTTCAGCTGTTCTTAACCTAACAGCTCCTATAAATCTACTAACCACACCTGTAATAAAAATTATCATACTTGTAGTATATCATAGTGTTCATAGCCACCTAATATATTTTATACATTTTATCATCGAGTTCATCCCAAGAATTTAATAACGCCCTATGATAGGTATGTCTCGATAAAAGATGTTTTATAAACTGATTTTTCGGAATAATTTAAATTTTTCTCTTAAGTTAGTTTTTAGGTTTCTTTGATTGTTATTCAAATTGAGAATTAGTTATACCTACACGTTAAGTCCCTTGTAAACCAGCAGGGTTATTGCAAAACACGGTCAAAAATATACCAACAACCAAGATGGTTTTTCAAGTTTCCTCAAAGCCGCGGCATTATGATAATGACATGTGTATCGAATGAACTGTAGCCGGTTTTGTTAAATTGAAAGCAACATGAAGTAAGTTTGTTTCAATATTTTAACACAAGTTTTTTTTTTAACTGAAAATCTACCATAACTGTCATTAGCAAACAGTAAAATAAAGCTATGCCAGTCAACACATCCTCTCAAAAAGCTTAAGTATGATTTGAAATCTGAATTACTCGGCATGCGTGATATAGACCGAATATTCCTCAGGCGTGATACAGAAAATGCGTGATCCTCATATACCGATATCACGCACGTGATACGTGTATGTAGAGTATTTCAAAAACTTGACAATAAAAAATATAAAACAATTTATAATCAATTCACCTTGGACCGGTAGAGCTATGATAAGCAAGGCAACAAGGCCGATCAGAGCTGCATATCCCGCTTGTAAATATCCTAGATAGCACACCGCCGCTAGTTGGAGCGGTATGATCCATAGGTAGTGTAGAAACAGGAAGGCTATGTCGAACCGTTGCAAGTCGTTCGACAAAATATTCACGACTTTCCCGGCTGCTGTTTCTCCCAGAGATCCATTACTCATTCGCATTATCTGGAATCAAGCTATCCATGTTACTTTGAAGCTACTACTTATCTGTTAAAAGCTGTATTTTTAATTTTAATTTTAATGCATCTTTCAGATGAACCTACTATTTCATCACAATTTCGACGTTGACGTTAATGCCACATTTAATTTGTGTACATTTGATTGTTATTATTGTATCTGCCCAATAGCTTTTTACGTTCATTCCATACTGTAGAAGGGGCTCTGCCTTGGAAGAATAACTTATCTACTGAAGAATTACACGTAAAAGTTTGTGTAATGTAGGGCTAAGCAGTAGGTATTATAATGTTATAATTACGTTATTTTCATAGTGAATGTTAGGTACTCATTACTTAAGGGGGTTGATGATCGACTCTTAAATTCACCTTCAATATTGTTAACGTGCAAAGTTATCTTATCGTATTGGTACAATACAGACAGACAGCAAATAATTGGTGTTTCTTAATTGTCAACAGAAAATGTTATGCTACATTTAAAATATGAAAGGTAAATTTTTTTGCATAGTTACTCGGAGACAAGAAAGACAATGAACACATCTTTTTTTGATAAATTCTGAATTATGATTGTTATCGATGATCGTATCTTGACACGTAAGTACTTATCGTAATATAAAATAAAAATTTACAGGTATATAATATAAAAAACTAAACGCCAATTCATGATGAATTGGTAATTATATTTACTCCGTTATACATATAAAATTAAACCATCATGATGAATAGTAAATTACTACATTTACTTCGATCTGTAAGATTACCACAAAAATATTTTGTTGTGAACTTAAGGCAACTTTCTTATCAAGTCATTATAGTTTGATAAATTAAATGTTATCTTTATATCATTACGGTACAGTTACCTCAATAAATTATATTGCGTACTTATAATTATGTAGCGTGGTGTCTTTGATATCGAAGCGGTAAATATAAATTGATCCACGTGGTCCTATCTACTATAGGTATAAGGACATGATAAAAAATGTTTTTTTATGAATAAAATGAGTACAAGGCAATGAGGAAAGCCTAAACTGAGGAAGCCTGGAGCATTCTCCTCATTGCCCAAGGGACCTAAGAGATAGCACCATGTAAATTTAACTAAGAACTTCATATAAAAGTTGGTTGTGTGGAGGTTTATGGAGGACCCTTAATTAACCACGTAGAGGAATGCTTAGAGAGTCGTACGTTGATAATACCTTTCCCGTAATCCAGATTGTCTCAAGACACTGATCTACTTAAAGCTAGTACTTTAATTAAAAGATTGTTGGACCGAGCTGAGCTAATAAGTGAAGCGTTCCGCCTATCTCAGGAGCAGATGAGATTAAATACGTTCAGATTACTAGTACTTGAGGTAAGTTCCATTAGTACGGCTCATGCCACTGAAATTACTATTACTATACTGAAATTACAATTACATAGGTACCTAAATTACTATTACAAATGAAACAGTTTGGCATTTATTTGTATTATCTCCTTGTCTTAACCTTTAACCAATCGGCCTGGAATTTTACGTATCCAACGTCAATAATGATGAGAAAGACATTGGTTTTACGTTCTTTAAAAAGCATGATAA
>LGAG01002215.1:84573-94716 GCA_001278395.1 Lerema accius
GCTCACAATCGAATGGGTTGGTAGAGTGACTCTACGTGTCGTATTGCCTAACGTTATTCATCAGGCGTTAATCGTCTAAATTATCAGTGAGAATCATAATAATTATATTCTATGATCCTATGATATACTTAGTATTTATATTCTATGCCATTTCCCTTCAGAACTAGCTATCCGTCAAATTTCAATCACATAAATCTGTCCATCTGTCTGAAATAAATGTTTTTTTTTATTTGGTAAAATATTGTTTCGCGTCTAAATATAATATTATTGCTGGTATTATAATCTTATGTGAAGTATAATCTTATGTGAAGTTCGCCTGGGTAGCGACCACCCTCTTGCTTGAGTCAGCCGCCAAACGATTCGTCGTGTCCCGGCTGGGGGCTTGAGTGCCAGAGTACACTATACAAGAGGCGACCATCTTAGGCCTCAGGAGTAGCAACGCATCTTATGACGAACTTCGAGAGGGACATATACTAACAATTACTAACCGGACTACTAACATTAACTTACAGGAATAACCTGTACTAATAGTAGGACTAACTCCCGTGGTCCCCGCTCTAACGAATCATCAACTAATAGGTATTCTCACTAACATCTATCTCAGTCCCTCCTTAGTCCTACTCGAAGTTTGTTATGATGTCCATGGACTGCAGGGGTTGAATGCTCTGTAAATAATTTATAAACGAAAATAACGATGTATAAAACACTAATCGACTTTCATAGTTACAGTTTTCATTGATAACAACTTAACAAGTCGACTAACATCGAGTGAAAGTTAACCCTAGCCCACTTACGCCTCTACCCTGTCTAAAGGTTCTAAACGCATTGATTGCACCAAGTGAAAGTGCGATATCCAAGTCAACGTCACGTAGCCGCTGGTTATTAGTTAGAGGGAGGGCTACTCGTCGGGCTACGATTTAACACGCGATAGTTCAAGGCCTCTACGGTATAAGCGCCTCACGAGAATTATCTATAACCCGCGGATTTATTTGCCTGGTTACTGTTCCTCTCCTATGTCGAAAGGAAAATCTGTATATTGCTACAAGCATTATACAAACTATTTGTTTCCATTTGATTAAATTAAGTCGTAATAGTTACCTTTATGAGGAAAGAGAATTTATGGATAGTTTACACTTTTTTCCCTAATATCACAAAATAAGATGAATTAACCCATGAGATGACTCTACCCATTTTTGTAAAACCATTTTAATTTGTTAAAATTTGCAACTATAAACATATTTATATTTCTTTTAGTTAAGATAAATAGTTATTAAAACGTAATGGCTAAGTAGAAATTAAAGATCTATGGAATTCAATCGGTCGCGCATTTGACCCATTTCTGAAATCTCATTGACTTCTTGTGTCGTGTATTTGCATGACACTTACCGCACGTTCCCCATTGTGCCTTCATAATACGCTAAGCTTTGTTCGTGTACTGGTTCCTATTGATTTTAAGCAAAATCGATTATTATCCGTGCGTTTTACCTCCATTTATACCTAAATATTAAAATAATGTATGTTTAGTTATACGACTTAATACTAATTTACAGGTAAATGCATGTAATGTAAGGTTTAAAAATCAAATGAAAAGAAAGAGCACCAAATGTTTACTAAACACTAGCAGCTATAACAAAATTCTACATTTACCTAAGTACGAGTACATCCACGCCAATGTATGTTTCTGATCATATATCGAAGTTACACACACAAACTTTGTTATAACTATAATTTTACAATCTATTTCCCCTAAATATAGCCAAATATATTAGAGTGCATGATGATAATGTTAAAACTATAAATTGACTCTAAATAAGCATAGAATGTAATAAAACTATTTTGACGTGAATAACGTCTTTAAATTTGCTGTCACAAGGGGAAAGTCCTAAAAATCTAACGACAAAATCGGGGGATACAGTTTGGCATTATAGTTTCGGCTATCGTCTACATCCAAATTTAAATTATAGCACTGCATAACTAAAGGATCAAGAATTAATTACAATAAGCGACAACAGTGAAAAATCGCAAGCGGTGTAAATACATAAAGAAGTATATTTTATTTAAAATATAACCTATAACATAAACGTTCATTCACGTACAATACACAGACGTGACGTGTCCATGACACAGCTATCCCTTATTTTTTCCTATATAGTAAGAAGTCTTTCCTTAATCCTGGCTCTTAAGACTCAACGAAAGATTCCAGATAGGCCAGAAACGGAATACTATTAAAAAACAATTTTAACGAATTGTAATGAAAGGATTGTATTGTATTTCTATCTCTACAATAAACTTGGCTTTCCAAGCTTAAAATATGTTAAGTACAAGTGATTTTTTCCTATATAGTAAGAAGTGTTTCCTTAATCCTGGCTCTTAAGACTCAACGAAAGAGTCCAGATAGGCGAGAAACGGAATACTACTAAAAAAGAATTTTAACGAATTGTAATGAAACGATTGTACCTAATGTATTTCTATCTCTACAATAAACTTGGCTTTCCAAGCTTAAAATATGTTAAGTACTACAAGTGATTTATTCAGTTTGAAATTACGTAATACGTTCTCTATGTTATCGTAATAATATTAAAACATAGGAGTGTATTTAATTTAAACGCAATGGGTATCTACTGATGTTATTGATAAATGACTGATATTACAAAATATCTACGAAACAAAAACAGCTGTACAATTGCGGTTGAGGTATGCGGCTAGATGAAAATAAACCAGTACAAAAGCACAAAATATTCGTTTACAAAAATATTAACCGGGAATTGTAATATAAAAAGCAACCTAAAATAGGAATAAAAATAGAAATAGCTAGCCAGTAACCACAGTTGTTTTTTTACCAAAGTGACATTGACGAAAAAAACAGCACGTCAATGTATTTGATGACTTTTTCAATCATGGATACATTGATGGTTGCGCTCTCTCTTATTAAATTGTTTTCACACTATTCACGCTATACTAAGATATAGTTATATCTACCCAATGATATGTTATAATAGAGGTATGTTACTGGTGCGCTTGTCGTGAAGATTTGAAAAGATTAAAATTGGAATCTTTTTTCTTTACTTAGAATAAGAACGAGACAGCAAATAACTATCGTAAAGACGGTAAGAAGGCATGCACATTTTTCAATTGTTTCGTAAGGACATATTTATAGTTTAAAATATCATAAGTTAAATCAAAGTTATACCAATATTATGTCGATACCATACTGGATGATTAGCCAGATTAGATTAGATTAACGCATATTTTGTAGAAATCAATTCACTTTCAGTTTTTCCCTTACAAATGGCTATTTTTTGTGAAGCTCTATGTGCTTCGATATTTTCGTATCACATTTGTTTTCGTCTCCGCCTCTGTGTCTATACCTTAGGTACATGATTCGTATGTCTGAATCTTATCAATCTGGCTTGGGTAAAGGTATCACCAATTGCTATGAAACTGGTTGATTTTTGGATAAAAGAGGATATAGGTTAAGGAAAATTATAAGTAGGTTTGCCTCTTACTTTTACTCTTACAAATTACTTATAGATAGGTAGGTAGGTGGATGAATGTTTGAAAATAACAAAATTTAATTAAAAAATATCTGTGGACTTAGATGTTTGGTTGATTTACACTTGGGTAGATTACTAAGTACATATTTTCGTACCCATAGGTGGGGAGTTATAGGCAGCTCCCTCGAGTTGGCGACAATTACTGATATGCTGTATCGAGTTTTAACAATCTAGAACATCATTAGTCTCCCAATTTGATCAATGCCATCAAATTGAGGTCACGGCCTTAATCTAAATTCGCAATAATTTATCTAGTGAAAAATCTAAAACAGTGGAAACAAAGCACTGCCTAGCAGTAAATCTCAAAGAATTAAACATTGTACAGACTTTCCTAATCCGTAATTTAATGATGTTTGAATAGATTTGATGACCTCGAACTTCAACATGCGTGACTCGAAATTATTATTATTTCAAAAGTGTTTAACTCGCCTAAGAGAGTAATTTTGCACGGGCCGAAGCAAAGTGCAAAATAAAAATGTTAATCTAAATAAAGAAATTTCCGTGCTAAACGACAGATGTTTAATATTGTAGCTTTTTATTTTGTATTTTTATTATTGTAGGTAAATGTTAATTGAAATTATTATTCTGATATTTTTGTAATTGTTAATTTGTAATCATAAATCTAATTCTATTATTGATATAATTTGGTTGTTAATGTATGTATAATTTTATTATTAATCGATTGTCACAATCAAAATTTAATAAGGACAACAAATTTTGCACGCTATCCAAATGGTAAGTTGTAAATTGTACTTACCCTAATATAAGACCAAAATGTAACCGCAATTTTGCTAATAAATATTTATTCATTCATTAATTTCTTTCACAGTTTAACACTAAGAAAGCATTTTTGACAATGTTTTTTTTTCTGATTATACCGTGTTTGCTATAAAATGAAAGAACGTAATTAGCACACTTCAAAAATTTAATATATTGTAAGTATACTTAGTCTTTTACTCGCGGATACTTACATAAACTGTATAAATAGAAAAAAAAATTAATTATTCCTTAGTAGTTGAGCTAAATTTATACATTTAAGATCTATTCTCATGCAATATTATCGTTTAAAATATGCGAATCTTTAGTAGCGCTTACATAACAAGTTCACTGTTTATAATTAAACAAATTAAATAGGTCAGTGTTGAGTGGCAGCGAAATGTATTTCTGAAAATTAAAAAGTATAGAGCCGATATCAATTTTACTTTACAATGTAAACCTTGAAAGTCGAATAACATATATGAAATGAAAATACTATTTCGTTAAAATTTACTTTTTTTCAGGTAAATTCACATAAAGTAAATGTATGGTATCTTACCTGTTTCTCTCATGGCCACCGTACCTTCATTGTGGTTTATGATGAGTCAGCAGTGTCAATCATTTATTCATTCGCCGTCCCTCGTTTTCATTGACTCGGTATATATCACTAGCGTCCGTGGTATAATTTACAAGTGTGTTATATACTGATGCCCTTGATGTAACAATAACTTCTGGGAAATCAATATTTATACGTGTAAAGAAAATCTTTATACCCCTTTGGCCGTAATGTATTACAATTTACTTACTGGAATAAATAGTGACTTTTGGAAAATTTATTACTTCCGGTGAAGGTCAAGCAGGAGTCATTAGTAATAATTAAACTTCAGAAACATTGTCACCGTCTCCATCTGCCCTCTTATAGCGCTCAAGTCAATAGTCAATAACAAATTAGTCACTAATACCAAAACAAAATTTGTCCCTTACGACACCTGCGATATCCTTTGCAAGCAGAGAGAATGGATAATTTGTTATTTTAGGCCGATCATTAGTATACAGTATCGAAAGTAATGGTCCCAGAATGGTGCCTTGTGGGACACCTGCTTTAAATTAATATTGATTATCTGAACATCATCCATCCATCAGCCTTTAGAGGTCCACTGTTGGACATAGGACTCTCCTAACATTCACAACTCTGACCGGTTCTGCGTCTTATGAATCCAGGGGATACCCGCTGTCTTCTTAAGGTCGTCAGTCCACCTGGTCACCATATTGAGTTCTACATAATATATAGTATACAATAGTTACATTGCATTTGTTAGGTACCTCTTCTTCATTCTAATGAGCGTCTTCGACTCCATACTTTTCGCATTTCCACAGTAATCATTTATGTAAAACCAGATTGAAGGCTTTGCTCATGTCGTAAAATATGCCAAGTCTTTTATTTTTATTACCTACCAACGTTTTAAAAAAAAATTGTTCTTGAAAAAATCTTGTAGAGCCATGTGCGATATAGAGTTCCGAAATAAACTTAAGTTCGTTAAAACCTAGCTATTGAATTAACTAAATCTATTATCTATTCCATGTAAAAAAGTTGGGGGTCTTTGCTGGTCTGTGTTTTTGAAAGAGCATCGCACCAAAACAGCTGTTTTGACAAAACAATGGATAAAATACATTCATAACCCTTAACTCAGGGCGTTACTTAGGTATTATTTTATCTAAATCAGTCCACTGTATCAAAAGTTATTACAATTTAAAATTTGTCTGGGACTTTTCTAATAACTGACGTAACAGATAAGTAGGTATACGTGGTAAGCCATATTGAAAAAACATCCAAAAGTAACAGTCATCTGTTTTAATCGTATATTTCTTGCTTAAATAATGACTATGAAGAGCCCTAATGTAGAATACGTTCCGTTAGGAAAACGTTTTTGTTACCGCGGGATAACAGCTAGGTAAAAGGTAAACCGAAGCGAAACGAAGGCGGGTCCATTAGAATAAAATACGAATGCAAATAAAGTGACCCGCGATAGACGAATTGTTTTAATAAGTGTAATACATACTAGATGGCGCTGCATATAATTCTTGGTGGCTTCTACTACATTACATTTTTCTACTACCTTTTAACAGTCCTATAAACTTATTATCAATTATAAACCTGCCATTTTATTGTATTCTTAAGGGCTTGAAACAATGAACTCTTTGCATTTAATTTAAGAAAATTTTAAGGAATATGAATGTTCTAAAACTATTTCACAAATCAGAAGGTAGGCACCTATGTCTATCACTTTTGTTGTCTTTTAGGAGTTCAGTTACCTATAAAAATTTACAATTTAAACTAATATACGGTTAGTAGCGAAATACTCGTACGTCTGATAACAATAAATTTGGTGAGCTATAGGCACCAGTCAGTCGTCGATTCCATTATCGTAGGTTAATATCGAATAGTCACGTGATCGGCGTAGTACATTCAGGAGCGCGACATGGCGACAATGCGTTTCAGCTGAAATGTTCGATGAGTGGAAGGGGAGGTTGTGCGAGGTCACGCCTGCGTTCGGGTGCCTCCGCCTGCGATCGGGCACCTTCGGCCACGGTCGGGGGCCGCACAGCGACGACGCGCGCAAACCGACGTCTTGCGTGCGCCGCACAGCCATCGAGTTAGACCCACAACCACGCTGCGGGCTCTACCGCCTCTCACACTGCCATCGAAATTATCTTATATATTGTTCCTGGGCCCTCGCCTCTAGTGAACGACGACGCGATTTATATCATTAACGCATCTCACTCGCAACATATACCGAATTACGTATAGGTTCTCGTATTTTGAGTAATAAATGAGTCGAGTGTTCGCTTAATCGATCGACTGCATTAAAAAGTAAAAACTGTTATTATCATTATACGGTCGATTTTTGCAGATTTTGTTGCGCTACGACAGTTAAAGCTTTACTATAAGATTTATATAAGACGTGATCGAAAAAAGCTTGTGCGTATCGTAAAATTCGTAAATAATAAGTATAGTGTTGCCGTCCAGTGCTTAGTTCATTCAGTGATTAGTGCGTCAATTCCAGAAAGGTGTTTTTTATCGTTCGTTCGGTTGCGAGCTTAAGCAATTTAATTTATTTACTTTCTTTTGGCCTTTATTTGCTATTCTTGTGAAAAAACGCGATCCATGCTTGGAGTTATGACTACCATGGTATGGTTTCCTTTGTCTACGTTACGTTCTTATTCTTCTTAGTAACGGAAGTTAGCTTGTCGATATCATCACAGTTGAATCATTGACATCCAAACTGTATTGTATTTGTTGGCAAGTTACGTAAATCCATCTATATAAGTCCATTTGAAATGTACCATGTCTTTGTATTTAAGAAATTTAGCTAATTTTGAGACATGCAGTCGTGTAATGTAGACTTTGTAGATTTAAGTAGCGTTTATTAATATAGTTTTTAAACATTTTTTCCGTTTATATATCTTTTTCTTATTTGCAAGTCATTTTCGATAGAATGTACGTGCAATACACTGCAATACACTAGCTGAGAACAATGGTTACGCCTAACACAAATTCACCAGCCACAGTTCTGCTTTAAATGCTATCAGCTTAGAAATACCTACCTCGTTCCCTCGGGTGATCGATACCTGGAGGCAATGACCGGGCGTATCTGCTACATAACTGGACAAGAGAAATATCAAGTGGCAATTTTTGCAATGGTTTACGTAACCATTTTTACGGCACAATCTAAAGAAAGTTTCCAAGGCTTTCTTCGGCTTTATTTTACAACACAATAACGTGACGTAAATTCCACAAAAGTCCCTCCCATATTACGTTCACTTCAAAAGAATGCCAACTTATGTTCAGCAGAAAGCTTTTGCAGCTTTCTATCGCATTTAACTATATATTATCAACTTATCGCAAAAGTTATCCTGAGCAAGCAGCTTACAGTAGTTGCGCATTCCGTTTTTATCATATTATTTATTCACACGTAGGCTTAAGATATATTAAGATTTAGAAAACTAGTTTAAGTATAACTTATAATATATTTCTATATAGGTACTTTCCCTTGTTTGTTGAACCTTTAATCATTCATAATGTGTTGAAAACTAGAAATGTAATGTTCCCACATGCAAAGACGACCGTGATAATGTATGAATGCTTCAGATTTCTTAAACAGGCGTCTCCTTGCATATTCATCACCGTTTGAATTTTCAATAGCCGTAACGAACATTGTTTTCGGAGTTGTATCTCGTCAGGTAGACACCAAACTAGTTGGTAGACCTATGTTGTATAACACTTGAAAATTGCAATTTATTAAAGTGTTTACGTGGTTTCCCTTGTGACTAATACGTTTTATAACTGTGCTACAGTAAACTCGTTGTACTTAAACTAACATAAGTGTAATTCAGCAAATGTGCTTTCTTGTAATATGTATTTTGTTACGTAAGAGCATTATCATTTGGGGAAGAATACCCACCTACTCCGTATAATAACCAAACCATTATGCAAAACAAATATTGCTATTGTATGAGACAATTCCTAAACACGTGAATTAGGTACTATAAAAACTAATTAAGAAACATTATGAAATGAAAATGACGTTCAGTCTACGCGAATAACATTATGGTGAATACTAATATCGTGGACAGAATCTTTAATATAGAAAATTGACGTCAGTTTGCATAATATTTGGTCGCGGGCTAAGAAAATCATTATGTTGTTTACAATGGGCTTCGAACGCCGCGCCGGCTGGCTTGCTTGTCTACTTACAAAATAATATTTTTCATCGGCTCTGTATATAACGAATAATAACATTTTGTGTTCGGTCTTGACTTATCGTTTTATCGATCGTAGCAGCAAAAGTACCGTATGATCGTAATAATGTGAATATTTTCATAAAAACTGTAAAGTAATAAGTAAATATTATTTGCAAAAATTCCGTTGCCAAATCACACGGTCCAAGTTGGGTCAAAGACAATGAACAAACTCAATAATTACCGAACATAAGGGGTTGTGAAGAATATCTACCGCGAATCTAGCGTATGGTGGAAAAATATAGGTAACAGAAAAATGTAGCGCATATCCGAGTAGGTACAAACCGTTCATGTTAAACAGGTTGGAGGAAAGAACGATGAATAGGCCGACTGCCCGTTGACATACTGTTGAATAAGGCTCGGCCTCGTTCTACGCTTTCAACCCCTCGCAGGTCGGTGCCTATTAAGCGTGCACTAAATATACATGCCTACTCTACGTCACGATCAGTGTTAAAGCATTAACCACAGCTGGATATTATGTAACATCACTACGTCTTAGGACAACTGAAAATCATTGCTTTAAAAGTAATGATCGAGTTTCGATCGACTTAACTTTGAGTGTTGTTCAATCTTTTCATTTTTCCGTCCTTCGGGTATTAGTAGGTATGGTGTCCGTATCTATCCTCAAATACGTGTCGAAGTTCAATTAATTAATTAGGCTCTGTATACAATGAATATAGAATAGAAATACCTAGAATCACGATTGTTGTTGTAGCTTAGGCCTTATTCAGAACTAATTAGACCCCTAGTACTCCTACAGATTGATAATTGACATTATCATCTCTATTACTCCCCCATTGCATTTGCAAGTAACGAAACAATAAACCCCCTCCTGTAAGGCCAAATTTTGTAAAACCATACCATAGTATACATACCGAAAATTACATAAACATATTATGTTATAGATGTTTCTTTAAACGTTAACTTGTACTTCCTGAACGTAAAACACATACGTATCGAACTCAGACGGACCAGTGGAGATAAAACCCGCATCTATGCAAAACACGGCAATCGCACTGCTGGAATCAGCAAC
>LGAG01002215.1:100473-110729 GCA_001278395.1 Lerema accius
ATCCCACCCCTGCACTATCCTCCACCATTCTCCTTATAAGGTAAGTACAATTGTTATTTCCAATCATCTTCCTACTTTAGATTGTATAATGATGACCTCAGTCAAGAAAATTCAAATTTCATCAATGTATAAGCAACAAAAAATGTATGACTGATATATGTTTGGTCATTTGTTTATAAAAAGTTACCAATTGGTACAATACATGCTGTGATGACGAGACCGGAAACCGCAATGCGATTTAAATATTTAAAGTGGTTTTATGGAATTCAGTTATAGTACAACATTGCTTAGCAAAAAATATTTGTCGCATTGACCTCGCTCGTTTTCAGCACGCAAAAGAAAAAATATGTTCAAAGGCTATTATTTTACAGGGAAATTAAAATACGGAGCTCTCGTTGTTTCTAGTTATTCATCGCTGAAGTAATAATAGGTAGTACGCAGGAGAACCCTCTGAGTTAGCTTTGGTTTTAAAAGCACCTCTTATCTTGCTTACTTTTGTGGACTGGCAGCCGCAATTGTAATGAATCTACCTGCGCGGGCCTGCCACAAGTATGTGTTTTTAAAATCAACTTTTAATTCTATGTGGGTAAAATATAAGTATAAAATAAAGTGTACTAGATATGAGCGTTGATTTTCTCTGTCCACTTATAGTTCGTGTAAAAGAGTGTGTCTAACCATCTAACCGTGTCTCTTCCAGGCCGCTTGGGATTGGTTGATCCTTATATTGGTCATCTATACTGCAATATTCACACCGTACGTGGCCGCCTTCCAATTGAATGAGCCCGACTTTGATAAACGTTCACGTGGCTTCGGCCAAGACCCTATAGTTGTTATCGACATGATTGGTAAATAACATTTACTTTGTGAATATTCATATTGTAAGTTATGAATGAGTAATATCATTAATATGTTTCTTACAGTGGATGTCACGTTCATTATAGACATCTTAATAAATTTTCGCACAACATACGTGAACGCAGCTGACGAGGTGGAGTCGGATCCCGCCAAGATCGCGATGCATTACTTGCGCGGGTGGTTCCTCATTGACCTGGTCGCCGCCATTCCATTCGATTTACTTCTCTTCGGCACCGATACCGACGAAGTGAGCTGCTTTTACTTTGCATCTTTACCCACCTCATGATTTCCACATTCCACACGAGATACAAACACTAGATTTAGACTGTGAAAATTTATGCCTGACTTTTTAGTAATGTTTAGACACCAGGCGATCAGTTGTCCGAAATGAAAAAAATGTGAAATATCTACGGTTGCAGTATTCGATCACTGACTATAGATACTCACCAACCTGCATATCGTTACATTAACATAATCGTGACTCGATGTTTTAAACTAATTGAAGTTTATTTTAATCCATATTCGAGTGGCAAAAACGACTCACTCCGTTCAGAGTTTAGAGAACTATAAAATAGGTCGGTATAGAGGCGAACTAGGTCAAGTTACATTTTCATGAGGGCCACTTTAAGAGGAAGAAATATGAATGCGTACAAACTATCTTTAAACCGTTATAATTTCTCGGTTCCTAACCGTTTACTGAACCCATGACTCGTGTATTTTCGGACAAATGAAGCTTTGGAGAACTATAGCCATTCACGTACAGTAGTGGAATGCAGTTGCCGCAACTGTCACTATAAACCTGTTACTACACACAACTTAAATAATTTAATTAATATAAATGCCGATCACAAAGAAGCCCCCACTTTAAATTAAAATCCAATTGGCTAATTATATTTCTTTAAAATGTACCTAATTGAACAGTCACTAGTCACATGTCAGTATTATTTCTGTATATCGATATTCATTTCACATTATTTTTATTTTACGTAAATAATATATGAGGTATTATGTACAAAATAGCCTTAATGAAATGTCCGCAAATATCTCATTTATTTGTTTTGTTTGAAAGTCTAAACGGTATGATCGAGCCCAAGGTGGGTGCGTATTGAATTTGTAATACCATTTCTTGTTACAGCAGGGGCTGGAAAGTGATGAGGTATACCATCTTTGTGAACTATTTTTATGTTGCTGCCACTCTATTATATATTTTTAGTTGACATAATTTATAAATTGTTTTCCACTAGCCGTAAATCCACCATGTAAGCGAATGCGTTAATGGAAGATAAGGACGCTTCCCATGAGCAATATCTAATTTTAAATTATACACAGTACCGAACATTAAGATTGCTCACCTGCTAAAATCACTAGCTTGGCCACTAAAGTTATTGATAAGAGATGATTTTAGATTATGTACGTGGATAACCTCCCTAATATCGAAATGGTACAATAATGCGTTACATTGAACGCTATGAAAGCACTAATAAAGTAAAGGCGTAACAAATTTACACAATTAAAATTAAATGAACCAAGCGATTATGGATTTGTGGTATTATGAAGTGGTAACGATTGTAACGGCAAAATATGCCGATGCATCTGCTGATTTTTGTTTAAGCATGGTATTTCATATTTTGTGCCGCATTAAACAAAAGTAATATGGTACTTAGTATTGAATACTCTGAAATATTTAACTGCTCGGTAATTGAGTAAGCATTATGTATAAAATATAAAGTTGTTGAACATTACGCATAAGTAGATATGAGAGACATGATCATGAGCTTTTTCCATAGTTGAAGTGCAAGCAGCAAAATGCACAGAGCTTGGTAGCCGATACGTTCACACTTCCCAGACGAAATTTTTTGTACAAATCAAATTATCGCCTTTTCACAACATGACTAAGCACAAAGTATTTATCCAGAACATTAATAGCATAACTATAGCACCCACCTTACATCAGAAATATGTGTTATCGAGTCGATTAACGATAGTCGATGTTTAACTCAACTCTTTGAATGTTCTAATTGTTGTTACCACTATTTTTACAGTGTATATGACTATCAAATATATAAGTAATGTATTAAATATTATTGGAATAAGAAATGTCTTTGTTATTTTTATTTCTTATTTGAAATAAATTTTATTTTTCGATTTATTTCATAATTATTTTTGATCTTATTTTTCATATTATTTCTAATATCGAAAATTGCCTCATGCTTTGAGTTCAAACAGTCATTGCATTTAATTTTTATTAAAAAGCAATTTCTAACTGATAAATTATCGCAATCATTAAATAGTCAATGTGAACAACGTAAACGAATTATCTAAATGCGTTTAATCTTATGTGAATTTAGGTAATAAAATATCAAGGATTTGTTATTAAAAAGTAATTGTTAGTTATATGAATATCTGTCTTACAATTTTATGTCTAGCATAAATAATAGACGGTATTGTAAAATATATAAATATCATCATGTTTAGAACTAGAGACGTGAGAGCAAGATGTCAAGAAATTCCTTACGAGCAATACACTAACAGTTTGAATAGTTAAGCAACGTTCTAACGCAAAGCGACAATCACAGATACCGCCATATCGATCTGTAAACTCCGTAGTCACGCTATATGTAATGAGGCTAGCGTAGAGGCGCCCCAGTTATAGGTACATACTTGTAATAACAATTAAATATTAACCGTATACCGTAATACTTGGACTGGACACTTGTAGCAGTACAATTTGTTTAGATCGATGGCTTTTGTACAGAGTGAGTCATTAATTTTACCCAAATAAAAGGTGAATGGCACCCATCATCATCACGCACCCTTATCAACACAATTCCCATATCGATTAAAAATGATTACGCGTAATTAAAGTCATAAACGTAGTATAATGTACCATTTGAAGTGTGCTCCCCATAGCATCTGTACCCAATGTAATACGTAATTAAAACATTAATCGTAATGCTGCATACCTACTCGTAGAACCTCGTATCCAGGTTTAGAGAGAGCAATATTTACTATTCACTTCGAGTATGAAATAAAAACTTTAGAACTTAATAAAATTTACCTGCACCGCAACCTATAATGATGCCAGCTAATTTTATAGTTTTGATACAATTGCTTGTAATTTTGCAAAATATCTCGGTTTGGCTGAGCTCGGGAGATGTTCTCATAGTACAATCATAGAAAACTTTTTGCTTGGTTGAAGTGAATACCGCTGCGAAGCCTCATTGATGCTACTTAGTAATACGCGAACGTTCATATAAAGCTTGAGTTCGTTTTGCGGCTACCTACTATTGTACAGTAGGTTGATGAGCTGACTGTGACTTGTGAATTACAGACAACTACCCTCATCGGTTTGTTGAAGACGGCTCGCTTGTTGCGGTTGGTGCGTGTCGCACGCAAAATTGACAGATACTCTGAATATGGCACCGCTGTCCTTCTCCTTCTTATGGCTACCTTCGTCCTTATCGCGCATTGGCTCGCATGCTTATGGTAAGATCATTAAGTTCCAGTATTTATAAACATTTCCATATATTTCTTATCTCTGACATATTTCTAGAAAATAAAATACAACGTCGTTCGACAGTAATTTTACGTGTTTGGAGTTAAGAAATATTAAGGATAGTATTTTATTATAATTCGAAACAACTGATTTTCTGAAACAACGATTCATTTTAGGTACGCAATCGGAAGCTGGGAAAGACCACAACTTCACGCTCCCATCGGTTGGTTAGACGCCCTTGCGAATGACGTCCAAGCTTCGTACGACAATTCGACCGGGCCTTCAATGCGGTTAGTGTACACATGGATAACTACGAGTAGTCGGTAGTTGGTTGGTTGGTAACTCAAGTACTGCGGAGTCCGCATCGTGTGGGTATAACCGATCGTTTTGCATTTTAGATCCCGTTATATAACCGCGCTTTACTTCACCTGCACTTCCCTAACGAGCGTCGGCTTCGGTAACGTGGCGCCCAACACCGACGTCGAAAAAGGTTTCACGATATTCGTTATGCTTGTTGGATGTAAGTTGTTAATATAATATTAATATCATTATCATTAATACGTAAATTATTGGCCGTTTTCAATTAAGTGATCGTAACCTCTGGATAGTTTAGTACCTCAAGTATATTATAACAATTAGTAGTACTAATAATATTGTATCTTTTGGACAGTTGTTATGCTAGATAGAACATTTAGAAATGCCTTGAGTCTCTATAAATTTATTTCTGTCTTAGTGTCTCTCTATTATGTGGAAGATATAATAGAAAATTACTCCATATGTAACGAAGGTTTGACATACGTTTATTTATGAAAAGACAAACCACAATCTGAAATACCATAACTTAGTAATTACAGTAAGATACTGTTTTCAGCTCTTATGTACGCCAGTATATTCGGAAATGTATCAGCAATAATACAAAGACTGTATTCTGGAACGGCTCGATACCACACACAGATTCTAAGAGTGCGCGAGTTCATCCGATTCCATCAGGTAATGGAACCAAGTCATTTAATCTAATGGCTCCATGTATTTCATAGGAGAATAATGCATCCCCCAACTTAATTCACTATCTTGAATTTATAATACTTTCATTCCGGTCTCCTTTAAAATTCGCACCTTGTTACGTATTCACTTTTAATTTTCTGTTCTTTCAAATATTTGTTTTTCGATCCCTCCGTGAAAATGGGTCTTCTTTCTCCTTACACAAAACCATCTTTACGTAGGATCCAATTATTGAATATTTACATTTCTGTTTGAGCAAAATAAAAGTTTTTTTCTTTTAGTAATTGATTTTTTCTTTTGTTTAACAGATAACCAATCCTCTTCGACAACGGTTAGAGGAATATTTCCAACACGCTTGGAGCTATACTAATGGCATAGATACTTCGAGCGTTCTAAAAGGATTCCCAGAATGTCTTCAGGCCGATATTTGTCTTCACCTCAATCGTAATTTGCTTGCTAGTTGTGCTGCTTTTGATGGTGCCAGTCCAGGTTGCTTGAGGTAATTTTTTGTGTGCTATTATTGTCTACAATTTAGATTTTAATAACAGGGCGGGTGCAAACGTCCGGAATTATCATAATTTTAATTTTCTGTTGGGGACAGTGTTGAAAGAGCCAGGGGTCTCTTTTTTTGTTATATAACTGTTTGCGTCGGCACAATCTACCCCTGTATCTTTCTAGCCTACTCTCCCCTATTGTTTGTTAATTCAGAATCTGACCAATTCCGGCCGAGTGAAACCAGGCTTCTAGAATTCAGAATCTGATTCCTGATGCAAATTCCGGATGTTTGCGCCCGCCTTTATAAACATCCTCGGTCTTATAAGTAATCCATAATGCGTACACATTGTTAGATTATATAAATGAATATATATTTCAGGGCCCTTTCCTTGAGATTTAAGACTACTCACGCACCTCCCGGAGAAACGCTTGTCCATCGTGGGGATGTCCTCGCGTCTCTGTTTTTCATTTCTAGAGGATCCATTGAAATTCTAAAGGACGATATCGTTATGGCTATCTTAGGTGAGTAAGACGAATTCTGAGACTGCACATGAGTATTATAGGCACTCGCAATATATACTCGTACGAGTATTTTGCACGCCGATATTTTCACCAAGTTGCATTACTTAATTATTGTCAATTGCTAATATGCTAAAATTTTGAAGTGTAAAATATATTATACGAGTATGATAAGTACCAGTATTAAGAGCAAGTAATACTGACAGTTAATGATGGTCATTCTACAGGTAAAGATGACATCTTCGGCGAGAATCCCTGCATGTACCCGACTGTGGGTCGAAGTAACTGCCGGGTGCGCGCGCTCACGTACTGCGACCTGCATCGAGTACACCGAGACGACCTCCTCGACGTTCTCGACTTCTACCCCGAGTTCCGAGCCTCCTTCGTCAACAACCTCGAAATCACTTACAATATGCGGGATGTATGTATCTAACTCTTGTAAAATACTCTTAAGTATTTAAACATTACCTTTGCAAATTAGAGAACTGAATAAACTATTTATGTAGATATCTTTAAATCCTTTTTATAACAAATAATATATTTCTAAATAATAACCTAAAACAGCTTAAATTACACTAATTTTTTACAGGTTGAAGGTCTTATATAATTGATATTTAATCATCAATTAATTTTGGCACACATTTCTATTTCAATTTTTTCTTAGGCAAGTTCCCGAGTTTGAGTAAAATTTTATTACTATTATTACAGCATTAGTTAACCTTAATTATTTACTTTATAGGAGGAACTCGGTGGGATAGAGCCGCGTAGGCGGATGCGCTACGAGAACCCGAGTGAAGCGCGGCTGCTACGCGAGGCCTACGCGCGTACTACGCGGCGCCCGCACACTGAGACGTTTGCTGACAAGGTGGTGCGTGCTATCTGCTTCAATTTTATTTGCACTTAATTAAGTCACTAATTCAGTATGAACTTAGTTTTTAGCATTATACATTTAGGTACATCTCTGTCATTTAGAAGCCATTAGTTTCTTTGTGTTTTTAAATGGTAACAGATTCTAGATGCATATTAGTACTTTTATTATTAGTGTTGTAAACAGGAGAGCCGTAAAGTTTTCTATTTGAATGATTTATTCATTTATTTAATATTATACATTATTATAGATAGATTACGAAATTATCATTTTATAGGTTTAATAGAATATACAAAATCTCAAACTTTAATTACCAATCTGGTTAATCCACTTTCCAAAACGTGTAGACCAGACTGTAGCGAATGATGATGAAGGATGACTTGTTGAATGTTGATTTCTATATACTTTTGTTGTCAGGACTCGCAGTGCAGCGATGAAGACACCGAGTCTCCGCCGAGCCGCGGCATCCTCGAGTTCTCGGCGGACAAGGCGGGCCAGGACGTCACTCCCCTCAACTTTAATTTTAGCAAACAACGCTCCACCACCCTCAACTCGATCACCGGTGAGCACATATTACTAACATTGGAATGTATCGTAAAACCATTTTTAAGTCCTATCATTATTCCGACCAAACATTACAAACGCCCGATCGAGAAGCATGATCGATTACTGCGATGAATTCCTTCCTAATCCTGATAATGCATTCGATACTTAAGTACGTAAGTAAATGAGTTATGTAAATAAATCTGTAGTTATGAATGGTAATAACTGAAACGGGCGATATGTTGTGTTTGGTACTTACATCTACTTAAATAATAATACCTAAAATAGAGTAGAAGCACATATAGACGAGGAATAGAGCGATGTGCAATTCCCTTTTTATGATATCCTTTACGCATACATTCTTCTTTATTATCTAAGTATTAAATTGGAAAGTTGGATCTACTTGTTGCAGGGTAGATAGATGTTACTACCAAATGACTTTTAATTATGATCGTCTGACAAATTTGATGCCTAAAGTGAGACTAATCGGTACCGAATTTTTAACGTTAAGTATTTTATTTAAGTATTTTGTTTTGTATTCATAAGTAAGTTTAATTCGACGATTTGTTGATTGATTTTGGATATACGTTTAATTGAATATTAATTTAATTTAAGGCAGCATGTGACTCGCTTTTTTCCATTTTATTATTTTTTCCTATACAATTGGTAACGTGCGTCGGAGACGGGCGTGGTGGCGGAGGGTATGTGGGAACGATAAACTCAGCCGGCAGCGGACGGTACTATGTCACGATCGGTCACGGCCGAACCGTTGGATATTAAATATAGTCATTATATTCAATAACCATTGTCGGTGCTACCCGGGGCTACCGCTGCGTTTCCGCTGCGATTTCGCTGCGTTTCCGCTGCGTTCCCGCCGCGTTTCCGCCGCCCCGCTCTGAGCGCGGCCCTTGTGTGCAGGCATGCTAGCGCAACTTAAACGGAGCTTCCCAGACCTCTACCACCATAAAACGCACCAGCCGCTGCACAACAAGTACTGTAAGTATGCATATACAATTCCTAGAGCATGTCCGATGCATAAAATCGATTGAATTCTTGAATGAGTAGATTTTAAAAGATCCTTAGATACCCGATCCAAGTATAGAATGTTTATGTACGATGTAACAGATACAAAGCCTGAACACAATGGGATTCACCCAAATTTATTAAACTTTCTATGTAAAACGATAACTAGTTTATTTTTTAAATAATTTAAAGTGAACGTCAGTCATATTTTTTTACAAGCAAGAAATTATTATAAATTCCCTAAATTAATAATGTAAATTGATTACAGTTTAGTTATTCATTCATGTGCTTATTTTTTCACGGGATATAATAATAAACGCCAATCATCAATAGAATAAGCGTACCTATCTAATAAAACTTCAAGCATTGCAAATATAAAAGTTTTAAATAATAAAAACTATAATTACACTAAACAGACATGTGCACGGGTGTACATAGTAATGACTTTATTGTTTTTCATCGATTCCAGCGCAATCTACACCTCAGACGTACAGGAGTCGCGCGGCAGTTCGGAGGCAATCGTCGGTGGGTCCGTTGAACGATACGTCGCCGTTGACGGGAGTGGCTGCGGGCGAGGCGGCCGTGAGTACGCCGGCACACAGCGCCACGCTGCCAGTCTCCAGCCTCAGTACTAACCCCAGCTCGTACTACACGAACGCCTCACCGAGCCCCCCGGCGGCACCGGCCCCCGTTCACGTCTCGTGTGACGACATCCTCGCGACCCCCGCGCCACAGTCTGCTGCCAGAACTCCATCTTCGAGATCCGCTCCTCATTCTGCTGTCAATCTCCACCAAGCGGGCAGACCGTCTGCTCTCCCCTTTTCAGCGGAAAGAGCGAATGGGTCTTTGCAGGTAATGGTTGTCCAAATTAGGTACTTTAAGGTTAACTTTCTCTAAGAATCGAGCTACTAAGCATCGTGTTGTTCCAGGATGCTATATCACCGCAGTATCAGAATGTCGGCGCAGCGGCGTCTGCGGCATCGGTGGCGACGGTTCTAACGAGACTAGAGGAACTCAGTAGACGAGTAGCGTTGTTAGAGTCTGGCCTGACGGCGGACGTTCGACGCATCCTTCAGTTGTTACAAGCGCGCGAGGGTGTCCACCACAATTCGCAGCCGGCACACACGCCGGCCCAGCCGTTGCCCAAGGCATCGCTCTCCGTTCCACAATCCAATGATGTAAGTTTTTTGACCACGGACAAGTACGTTTCCTTGTAGCTTTCTTACTTTTGTCATTGTTAGATATCGTTAGTTATATTATTATATTATAGTAGATAAGTTTGTTAGTTAACTGTTTAGTGTAACTAGATTAGATATTACATACTTCGTATAATTTCACACTTTAGTAATATTTGACTAAAACGATTTGTAACAGTTACTTAAGTAAGTAGTAATTAGGTACCTATCTACTTGAGTTTTTTGTCTTTCACGAGATAAATACCCATGAGCTAAATTG
>LGAG01002215.1:110884-132438 GCA_001278395.1 Lerema accius
CCGACGCATGGACCAATTTTATACTTCCGTTAAAGTCTAAATTGACACGTCCTCGTGATCTTTCGAGCGGGTGACCTGACCCCTCGTGCAGAGTCCATTCGAAATACGATATCGTGAAGATTCCGTAATAAGTTACACTAGATAATGTCCAACATTGGGTCGAAAGAGATTGGACTTGAAGCCGTTTGAAAATATACGCATGATTAGTATACCTATTGTGAAATTAATATAATGTGTGTTTGGATGCGCAAGAATTGGCGGACGAATTGGGTGCTTTAATTTTTTTGTAGTTTACAGGTCGAAAAAGCCATTTTTACATTACTACGAGTAATTATTTATAATGAGTGTACAATAGCGTTATCTGACGGTATTTCACAGATTCTTCTCATTTTGTTAAACTCCATACATCTGAGTGAACATTTTGAATTACCTAAGAAATAATGTTATTTTAAATCTCAGCTAATACAGAATGAAGTTTATAAGACTGAGACACTACGTAATATCGTGAACTGTATTTCCAGAAGAGAGTAAACGAATAACGCTTTCTACCCGTCCTTGCTCCTTGCCTTTACATGTAGCTAGGTAATATCTCTATCACTTCGATCAAACTCAATTTGACATGCTCCTTGTGGAAGTGCGTTTATGAAGATCACTTGGCATAAAACATACCATTAAGATATCCTACAGCCATCGACTTACCTATTCGTGTCACAGTACTATGTGTGAACGAGTTTTGATAAGAAATAAAAAAAAATGTTGTTTAAAAATTTCGAATGTATCTAACTACTTAGCTTGTAATCCTTCCGCTACGTCCTTCGAGGCCTCGTTGTTCCCTTTTTAATATAGTATTAGAGCTTATAGACTTTTAGTTCGTATTGATATAGGACTAATGAGTTTAAGAATAGGTAATTTGATGGCCTTATCACTTTGTGTTGTTTGTATGAATCCACACTACACTTTATGATGTTGTTTGACTCTGCATCAGCGTATTTTAATAACTGCTTTCGTAATCTAGCGTGGTTTAAACTTGTTCATTTGCAACTCGATGTTTTAACTTATAAGTGAGTAAAGGTTATGATTACTAAGCACAAATGAACAAAGTTCAATTTTATTGATTGTTATTTTACTATAACGTTAACATTTTCAAACGTATGGCTCAAGTTTTATGATTTAAGTTTTAATAATAATAATATGATCTAGTTACGAGCGTTATGTTTAGGTAACTTCGCCAATATATCAGTATAAGCAATAATAATATCTACGATATGTTAAGATTTTATGGACATAAGTGACTCTGACAATCTCAAACATGTAACTGAAGGTGGCTTAGTTGATAGTGTTCGAATCGTTGTTGAAACCTATCGCACATTTTTATAGCATTTATTGTTTTTTTATTTAGTTACCACTATAGTTAAATAAATACACAGGTACAACATCTTATGCAATTAGATAGGCTATGCCTTCAAATAATATCTAATTGAAAAACAATCCAAACATCTATCTTTTATTATCAAATTGTAACATTAAGTTGAATACAAAACTATAAAATTTAAATAATTGTAAATCTTTCGCTACCTGCATATTTTATTAAATTCTACTGTTTTTTCTCTTTATACCGATATGTAATTATTATCACGCTAATTACGACGTACGGCGCTGTTAATAAGGACCTTGTATGGCGCCGAAAAGCAGATCTTGTAATATTTATATACAAACTTATATATCTTATTAGGCATATATATTATACATGTTTATTTTTCTTACATCATCATTTGTAAATATATCAACGTGTTGATCTCACAGCTTCCATTTTCATCTGCGTACGTTGATGTCTGTAAGTTTTATATAGATTCTTAGATATACGTGCCACGATATGTAAGAATTAATCAGACAAATAGATTTTATATCGTCTGCGTTACATGGAAGCCCGTGTTTTTTTTTTTCAAAACTAAGTTACATGAACCTATTTGTTCCCGACAATGGCCATATGGTCAACTAGTTCACATTCAACAAAGTACTTAAAACTTCTCGAATACTTCATAATTTGAAGTGAAGCAGGTGTCTTTCTTCTTCATCGCGATGAAAGAGAAGGGATTAAATAATCATAAATACATTGCGTTGAGTACATTTCATTCGCATTGTACTTCGTAGAGTATTCTTACATATGTAGGTAGTTCTAGTTTCATAAGGTGGTCAATTGCGAGAAGTAGCTAGTATGTTCACTTACTTATTTCAAATCTCTATGTAAAAATAATGTTCGTTGCTTTGCTATAAACGACTATAATATTCGCCGAGCACACTAGAAATTTGCTTTTGTAGATTTAGAATTTCATATTTATTATACATAATAACATACCTACTTATAAATGAATTCATCTATACTTAAATTACCAACATTCATCTTTTCTATATAACCGAAGTTCAAATCATTTGACTGTGTTTATGTTTCTCTTTTTTAAATCATTAGAAATTATGGAACGCTTATCTTTAAATAATGGCACTTAGATAATAAATAAAAAGGTATTATGTTATTCATATAGGAATGTAATAGTTACACGTATCCATTATTTAATTTCAAAATTAGCTCTAAAGTTGTTAACGATGTATGTGAAATATTCGACATAGTGACATAAGTACCGTGTTTAAAATTTTCATATTGAACCTTAATTTACATTTTCGGTTCTACCAAAGATGCAAAAACAGGTTATTGCAAATAACATCAACATTATAAGAAAATGTCATACTTCTAGTTAGTAAAATGCTGAAGAAAATGTTAAATATTGTCTTACAAGTCGAGTCAAGCCTCATACTAAAAATAAATATTGGTAAGATCATGCGACTTAGCGGCAAGCGAAATGACTTCATCTCACTGTAAAAATATCATAGGTATGTAAATATCAGTGGCGATAAACAAATATACCTCGGAATGCCCCGGAGCCCGGACCACAAACAATGGTCGCTTAAAAATCCTCCGTCCACGCTTGTTATGTGGCGACGAATTTACCGAGAGCAAAACCGGCTTGTGACGTCAGCACCAACTATAAGTCAGTATGATCCTATTTGAAGACGGTCATAGAAAATAATATGTCTCTCATCTGTGCTATAAAAAAAAAACCCGATCAAATATCGGATTAGGTATTTTGAACGTCTTATCTGAACTTTACGAATCGGTCATACCTATTAGATATAACAAAATTTATTTTGGTACGTTTCAATTGAAAACACGGCACGGACTATGTCCATTTTGGCGTAAAAGTCGCCTCATAGCATTTCACTTGGTTCGTTAAAATCATTTGTTTCATTTAATAAACATTCAATGAGACGGAACTATAATAAAATTTGGTAACTGTAGGTATGTTGTACATGTTTAATTTAATATTATGTATCTAATAATAGTTTAACTAGACAAATATTTCATAAAATATAGAGCATAAATAATATTAAATTGTCGATTTTATACTATACTTACTTGCATACATATTTTATTTCACTATGCCTATGATATGTAACCTGCCTGTAACTATGCCTGAAATATCGATATTGTTTATAATATGACGCACAACAGTTGCAGATCAAAAGGAAAATTGATCAATTAGACCAATTTTAATTTAAACACTGAACATAAGCACATTTTTTTTCTAACAGAGCTACATTTGATACATAATTTATTCATATGCTACATTCACATCGAGTATTTTAAGCACTGAGTGTTACTAGGTTTCATTACATAAAGACTTAGATTTAGAACATAACTGGTGTTTTAGTAATAATTAGGTAAATATTCTGTACAACACGTTGCAGCGTTGATTACGTTATTGTAGTAAAATTCTTCGTAGGTGAATGTTGCTTGACAGAGCTGATTGAGTACCTACGCCAAAATCGATCATACTTTCAATGTAAAAGAGATAAATTATCCTTTTGTAAGGAAAGTCCATAAACTCAACTTATTAAACAAAAATAAAGGCTCTTTTCATTTAAAAAATGTAATAAGTATAATTGCTAATTTAGTTGCATTGTGTCTTTCTTATGTCTAGATACCGCTTTTTATTTTTGGAATACGCACAAAATTATTTCATTTTATATGAATGTACCTACTAGAAAATGTAAAAGTTCGTAGTAGTACAAAACACGTTAATTGTTTCAAAAAACAAAGTACCTAATATCAAAAAGTCGTACCATAACCTCCTCCTAAGATAAAAAGACGTGTAAAATTATACTATTTGGTGTGTGTCAAACCATGAAATACTAGAATGAAGTTATTCGTAATGAGATATGTACGATGTCATATTTATAAATCTTAACACTTAACAATAAAGAAAATAAATAAGTACTTATAGCTATAAAAAATCATACTAAAAATAACAACTCACTTTGTGTTAATGCAAGCTCATCACAAGTAACGATGCAAATTATAAATAAACTGTATATTAAAACAACTGCTTTGAATAAAGAAAGTCATTATTAAAACATTTATATTGTTAACTAGTTACTGCCATGAACGCAAAGTAAAATGCCGGAAAATTTATAAGGCGTCTCAAAAAATGTGTCAAGTGAAAGACAGTGATAGAGCAGCCGTAAGGTTAACTAACTTACGCCCTGATCTTGATCATTTGTCAGCTTTGATGTTCTATAGTTTTCAAAACTAGGTTTGATCCTTAGGGTGTTTTAACACTGACATAAGATACTCGCCACAATTCCGGGACACCAGTAATACAGGTACTTTATTATAAGTATGTGGGTATGTACGATTGAACGTAAGTTGCCACTCGAATTAAGCCCTTCAATCCCTAGAATAAGTCACCATCTCGTGTAAAGTTGTTTGCTTCATGATTTGAAAATTGTTGCCTTGAAATCACAAAACAACTGGTTGTTTCAGCTTTGAATAATCTCACTATTATATTATATTAGAGTATTATATGATAAGTTTAGTATTTTATATTTCAAAAACATAAAAACGCAAGATTAAAGCGTGCATAATAATAATAATAATTAGTAATTTTGTCTGTGATCGAAATTTTATATTGTTAAGCTGAACGTAAGCGCACGTAACTACAAACATACTTAATTACATGTTACAGCTTTTTATACATTCTGTAATTTTTCTACTTATTTTGTAACTTTTCCTGTAAAATAATTTTGTACAACTAACTCATAATTTCAGCACAGTTAATCAATATATTTGATATTATTATAACGATATCTACCTTTTCCCAGCTATTAATCTATGATTTGTAGGTACCCATTCAAATCAAAACTATGGTTGAAAGCTCTATAAAGAATATGCGATGCGCCCGAAATTAAGCTTGCATCTAGGCAAAAGCTTTATTACATAATGCCAGTTTCAAGTTTATGCATACCAAGACCGCATTGAAATTCATAACCTAGGAGTACTTAAGCTAAGCCGCGTTTATGGCTTCTTAATTTATTTCTCATAAAACAACCCTAACAACCTGAATTCGAAGATCAGGCAGCCATTCCAAATAAGGCTA
The DNA here is from genome assembly GCA_001278395.1 of Lerema accius. Lineage (NCBI taxonomy): Eukaryota > Metazoa > Arthropoda > Insecta > Lepidoptera > Hesperiidae > Lerema > Lerema accius. Next base: position 116,374 of record LGAG01002215.1, read on the forward strand.
ATACATTTTCATTATGTAATTATAATACCTAAGTTTATTTATATTAGTTAGATGATGTCGCAACATTAACGCACGCAATGACTAATTACAGAATGTATAAATGTAAATAATTATTTATACACATTGTATTACCTATTCTTTACTATCTTTGCTGTTTTCGTTTTGTTACTCAAAATAATATTTTAAAGCATGTTGCGTGTTAACATGCTACGCTAGAGGTCTCATAAAAACAGACACAGAAATGGCTAAATAACATTAGATTCAATCAAATACTTACATATAATCAGAGGTATGAATTAAATTAGATAAATCCATAAATTTAAACTCTTTTGGGATGTAGATGTCAAATCATTTGTATTGTACTAAGTAAATTTCTTGTTATTTAGTGAGTAGAAGCGTGCTCACAGATCAATGGCGTGACATAATAAAGGTATTATTTGTTTATTTACGCATTTGTTAGTCATAAACGGATAAGAATGTTCAAGTATCGCTTGCTTCTCAATTTTTTTCACTAGTGGTTTTCAAAATGTCTCTAGAAAATACTTTAACATAACAACGATCGCCTTTAGAGCAACCCACGTTGTCATGACACTGACTGGATGTAATTATAATAGCTTGTTAATACATAAAATAATGCATTAAATAAGTACTTTTGTACAACAGTTTATTATTAATAGTTTCGTTATGTTATATACCTAAATGAACAAATTGTACATGCTAATTACATGTTATGTGAAAATAAGTAATAATAATAATTACTAAACAGAGCACATTAGCCATTATATAGATAAGTGACTTTGCATTATTTGAACAGCGCAAAATTCTCGTTGAGTACCTAAATAAGTTCAGTGAAAATAAAATATCACGCACATGCGACACATTTGTTTTATTTCTCCTCTTTTTATGATTTACCTGGTCAAAGTCCATAATATAATATTATGTAAACTTATTAAAAGTAAGTAATCTCTACCGGAAAAAGAGTCGACTAATCAAACCTCAGTTAACGGCAATTTTTTTTTTTATTCACACAATCACTCAACTTATACGTATAGTGAAAAATAGCTCGACAAACTGTTCGGAAAGTAATACAGCAAGAAAAAATCATAATTAGGTATATTTTTTGCTTTCGCACCTCATAGTACCTGGTAATAAATAGCTTGCTATAAATATGTTAAGTTTCATTTAAATCAGGCCAGATTTTTTAAAATTTTTCATATTTGCTTGATCTTGTTATCCCGTAGTAATAAACGAAACGAAACGATGATATGGTAACATTAGTAATATTGACCTATGACAGCTTCATTTTTCTCGTCATATTTTGAAATCGAATTATAGACCATTATTTTGATTTATTTTACATGAAACACTCTTTAAACTTTAGCACATAATTTTGGAAATCACCAGGCATCTTGTTTAAGCTTTACACAAAACAAAAAATCTAAATACTTAGACACGGTGAAAGATAGTCATTTTGAACGACATCATCAAAATCGACAACATCAAACTTTGACGTCTTTGACATCGGAAAAAATACCGTGGTTCTACTATACTATCCATCCATTCACAATCTCCAATTTCATCACTCTAATCCCAATTCATTCACGACATTTCAACGTCATTCAAACGTCAACACAACACGAATGTCATAAAATGTCATTACATTAATGTAATGAAATGAATGACTTTATTCTGTCACAAATTATCGTGAATTCGTGATCGTGTTTTCGACTTTTCGTATATCGAGTGTGTGAGATGGTGGTGCTGTCGTGTCGTGGCGCTTGATATGATGAGCTGAGTTTAGAAAGTTGTAATTTATTAAGTTAACGGTACTTATAGTTCCGTTACTTATTTGCCTATTTCGTTAGATTCGTGTTAAGTTTTGTTGTTTCTTTAGAGCTCGATAAATCTTAAAAGTTTACATTACAACTCATTGATCACTACTTTTGACGAATGCGTTTAGTTAAAAAACCATAATTAATTGATTTACTCCAATATGTCTAGTAAAACTATGAAATCAAAACGTTCAGAACCTTCGGCAATCGGGAAATTATATCTCTTATCATACAATACAGTTCAGACACTTGGGTAAGTTTTTTTTATAATTGCATAGTAAGTACCTACATAATAATTTTAGCAAAGAGAAAGATTATTTAAAAAGTTTATTTTTAAAAAATTTTTTCGATGCAGTCTATCCTTAAATTATATAACCCCAGAGCTTGGTTTTAATTATCCTGTCTTGCAGAGTAAATACTGCTGAGCTTGAATCCTGTGATACAGAAATAGAATGTCCTGTGTGCACTGATATAATTTGCAATTACATAAATGTAGATCAAAAAGTATGTTTCATTTGCCTAATATTAAATGTATTCATAGAACAAAATTAAAAATTTTGCAATACATACTAATATTGTCATGATTATGTTAATGACCCTCTAGTAATTTACCTCACTAACTGTTTGACATTTACCTATAATATTCAGTAATTAAGAAGTTATGTGGCTACAATTTTATTAATATTTATTTTTACAAACTCTTAATTACCCTGCTGGGATTAGGTCTCCTCTTGCATTGTAAGGGTTTGGCCATAGTCCACCATGCTGGCCAAGTGTTGGTAATGGTAATAATTACTCACCTTTTAGGACTTTATGGGGAACTCTCTGGTGTGCAGGTTTCTCCACAATCTTTTCTTTCTATTGAAGCAAGTGATACTTAGTTTATAATGTCTACTACATAATACATATTTTCTTTTGGGTTATTATGGGTTTAGCTTACTATAGGTTTGTGGACTTTGTTAATGTCATAAGACCTTTTTAAAATTATCATTAAACATATATTTATTTTTGTTTATTTCAGATGGTCATACTTACTGATACAAAGCCTTACACATTTCTTAAATCGAGGATCATTAGACACATTTTGGGATGAAATTAAATGGACTGTGATCATATTTCAAAATGCTGCAGTGTTGGAGGTAAGTTGTTAGTTATTAACCTAACACTTGTTACTCTTGATACATGTTAGTTACCTATTACTTGCGAAAACCTATTTAAGGTATTTTTCAGACATTACATAACACATATTGTAATAATAATTATTATATGCTCTATACAGCAGATTTTAAGCTGTAGTCTGATTGTACCCCTAGCGGTACTTAGCCTTGTAATAATACCCAGATTAGTGATTACCTTAAGTTTAAACTTTTCTTAAAATAGGTGTTTGCTTTTAAAATATCTACCACTCATATGTATTGAATAATAGAACTAGAATTCCTAGTAATACTTAAGATATTTCACCTCATTTTATTAAATTTTAAACATTCTGTGGAAGTGTTTGAGTATGCTATTTAAGTTTATGTTTAGTAGCTGTAACTGTTAAATCAAGTGATTTTTTATTCTGCTGCATCATAAGTTATGTAAATCCAGTCATTAACTCTACCTCAGGTAAAATAATGTATTTAGATGTATACAATGTCAAAGGTGTTTAACAGTTTGTTTGGGGCTTATCCATTTAAAATAATAAGTAGGTATTGTTATTAATATGGTTTATTTAGTTCCTGTAATTGTAATAATAATTATCTGCTTGTCTACCAGATGATACATTGTATACTTCCTTGAAATACATTGTAGCTAAATTATATTGTGTTAGGTATATTTTAATGCGTCATAATTAATAGTGCTAAGGCTAAGGCTAAGTATTTATTAAATAGGTGACTTTATTAAATCCATTTCCATTACACCATTAAAGTATGTATTGTTAGCAGTCATTTGTGAACAGGAAACTGTATAAAGATAAAAATATTTTAAAATATTGTATTGTAAATATTATAATATTGTACTATTGTTATGTTACCAAGAAGCTATTGGAAAGTGTAATATTTTGAGGGGAGCATATAAAATATTAGGAGTACCTATTTAAACTAATCACTACAATACCAATTTATAAAACAAAAATTTAAGCATACCTAACACTGAATTTTTAAAGAATGGTAATTTGATGTTTCTAAAGCAAGATGTTTACAGAAAACTGGTTCTATCTCGATAACCTTGAATGTCTTTACACATCCTACATTATACACAATTGAAACTATAAAACTTAAAATAATAATGTGAATTATTATAATATGGTAAAAAAAAATAAACCCACATACATATTTAAGAGCATAGATACCTACACTTAAATAAAAAAAAAATATCTCATTTACAGATACTTCATGCAGCAATAGGCCTGGTACCTTCAGGAGTGTTTGTAGTTATTATGCAAGTGTACTCTCGAGTCTTTCTTATCTTTGGGGCTTTGTTGGCGACACATGGAGCCACTGTCAGCCCTGGACTTCCAATTTGTATCCTAGCTTGGAGCATCACTGAAATTGTGCGCTACGGTTACTATGCCCTGAATTTGATCAATGCCGCGCCTCAATCTTTGTTGTTCCTTAGGTAAGTTAAGGCTATTCATAGCAGTAGTTTCGAAATAAGCAGGTTTTTTAATCAATTTTAATTACGTCCCTGAGTATACCTTCAATAAGCAATTACAACAGAAATCTTTACCGCTTTTTGCTGACGAAAACTAAATTATATTATTTCAATAAGTTTTTAATACAAATCAATTATATGAACAAAAGTATGTAGGATGCCATCAATGTGATCCTAAGTCAAATTATGTTTCTAGACCTGTAGTTAACTTAGTGAAAATATGCTTCTAGGGTGGAATTTAATATGCACTTTAATACTTTAATATAATTTTAATTTACTTCTCCATTTCTCTAATGTTCTTTTTTTTTCTTTTACAGATATTCAACATTTTTGCCACTCTACCCAATCGGAATTACTGGAGAACTGCTGTGCATGTATCATTCTCTTGATGAAATCTACGAAAAGAAGTTATTTACTTACTCCATGCCCAATAATTGGAACTTTATTTTTAATTACTACTACTTTTTAATATTTTATATGTTGCTGTACATTCCTCTGTTCCCCTATCTTTTTGGGCATATGCTTAAACAGAGACGCAAGATGCTTGAAAAGAGATGCTAAAAATATTAAGTGCTCTAAATTATAATAATACTTAAGGATAACTACAATGCGGCCAATATACTAACATAAAAAAATTAAAAAGAAATAATGATTTTCCGTACCTACTACATTATTTTTCAGACGAATCTGAATCTGTTATGTTTACACCCAAATTATCCATTGTACTCTATTTATGTTATGTTAATTTCATAGCCAATTATATCCATAATTAGCTCTGCTGTAAATAGAAAACTAATTTGAACCTTAATAACATGATTCGTACAATTAAATCAACTTTTTTGCTTTAAATGATTCAGAGAAACCAGTCTATGACTCCATAATATTAATAAATATTTCAGTCTTTGTAAAGAATAAATATAATAATATAAGCTGAATTCATTTTTTTAGCCTTTCATTGGCTGCGTTGTTGTTACTATACACCATAGATTAAAAAAATGACAATTTGATTCTATTAAATAACAAAAAGTGTAATTTATACTCTAGCCGAAAAAAAAATTCATACTTGTTGCGGCTATCCGCAGCAAGCACAAAGATAATTTGTTATAGTTTGACTTCACAGAATGTTTAGTTGTAGTTTATTTTTCAAGACTAATCTAAGGGCTACCTACACACAACTATTTTTGAATAAGCTGACGACGACGTACCTTTTACGCGCGTATTTTGTACGTTAAAAAGTTGTGTATTCTAGAGGCCTAACAATTGCATAAATTAAAATTTACATGAAAAGTGACACTGAATTTAAGAATATACTAAGTCTAAAACACTTCAAATTGGATCCGTAACGTTAACACATAATAACAATATTTAAAATCGTTTGAAACCATTTTTGCACAATTTGAGCTTTTAAAGTGGCATTTATTTGTTTACATTGTTAATCTTAAAATAAATTTCCGGCTTATTGGGTTAATGCTGTTATTGTTGAACATGAACCGAAAAATTGCTGGAAAAAGTATTGTTATTGTTGGTCCAAAGGTTGGCAACTAAGTAACTACAGTTTTTAAATTCTTTACAATCCGTAATCACTTAGTTGCCAAGTTAGTTCGTTATTTTTTATTGAAATCGTCATTACTAGATTTAAGCTTCCATACCCACAGGGCGTCTACGAAAGTCTGTTGAAGACTTCGCCGTCCGTCCGTCCGTCATTGGGCCTTATCTCTCGAACTGTAATATAAATAAGATATTTTTTTTAATGAAGTGAGCTTATTAAAAATCCGATTCTCGTCCCAAATATTTTTTATAGCATGAAAAGGTGACAAGAAAGCTTTCTGGCCAGTATGCTATCCGGTCCACTCGACTTTTTGGTATCAAGTGGATGTAGAGCTCTTCAAAAAGAATATGTTTTGTACCGAGCGATTACTTTTACCACACATTATTAGAATAATTTTTGCAGCGGTCCCTTCATAATAAAAAGTCGAGTTGGCGACAGAGAGATTTCTCAGAAGATGGGCGTTCCACTTTGCCATAAGGACTGAAATGAAATAAGTTGTTAAATTATGGATTAAGGAAGATTATGACCTTATTTTTAAAGTGTACAACTATTTCTTAATTTATATTTTTTCCGAATGTTCTTAGCACATGATTCCCAATAATGTTGTCACGACTATCTACGAATTTACGATTTACTATTTTTTATTCGGGATATTATTACCTACTTCCGTAAAGATTGTAAACTTTTTCTTGTCTTTCAGTCTCTTTACCTTAAGAATTCAATACATTATTAGTTATAATTTCTTTGTTACCTACTTATTGTTTAATGGGTTTATAATTGGTTCGTTTCGTTCTGCGGCAGAGGTTTCCAAAGTGTACTCTGTAGAAAGTCATGAGGGGCACCGCGAGTCCGTTAAGCCTCTATTCCGAATTTTGGCGGGTAAATATTAAACAATTTTATTAGGATATCTTCCACTCTATATGAGATTGTAGCTCGATAGCTCCTCTGTGAACAGCCACCAAGTTTTTAAATAATTATGAATTGTTTAAAATAAATAATTATGTATTTATTTGTTTTGAATGTACATTTAGAATTGGGTGACTGCTCACGGCGTTGCAATCTGTGGTCCCTTGCGCCCCAAAACCCATGGTTTACCCTTAGTGAGTTTAAAAAGGTTATTAACGTAACGAGGTTTGTTTATTCAATCTAACAAATGTAGCATTCGTTATTGTTTCGAGTAATTCGGCAATAAAATTATAATTATATTTCTGTGCTGTTTAATAAAGGGTATTCTTTTATATTATCGAACTTAACGGAAAATTATCACGCGGCCCAAAATAGATTGGGAACCAATTCTACGGTACCTATTGTAAGCATTATTAATGATGTTAAAATTGTTATTTACGGTGAATAGATTTTTTACGCTGTTAATTGCGGTAGATACTCATAATTAATTTATTTATATTTTATTATAATTACCGTGGTGTTTGACTCAAATTTTATGTGATTAAATGATATGGGCTATAGCTGGTTTTAAATGTATTTTTTGGGTTTGGGATGAAATAAAAGCTGACTATAATTGTTTGTTTTATTACTAATCAAATAAAAGGAGACACTACCTGACGCAAAGCAATAAAAATCATTAAGACAACAAACCTCAACTGCAATGCACTGTAAAATATGGTAAACCATTTTAGGTAGGTAGGTATGTCAGATACATACCTACTTAATATAACATAGTTTTCATTGCTTTTGTAGCTACTGCATTTACTCCTTTACGTATTGCTTGAAAGTAATCATTGAAATAATAATGAAATGATAAAAAAGATAAGTATTAAAATGGTAAAATAACAGAATTTATATAAAAGGCGCGAATCCTCGCGGCGCTCTCATATCGAGGCAGCGCAGTCGCTGCATCACGTTGCATTGCATTCCAATTATGAGTTATTCTATCTAGATTATTTAACGCGGGAGTTGGGGCGGGTTGCTAGTCTTGCTAGTTATACTACGTCTTCGTGCATAGTTATAGAGGCTAGGTAACAAACAAGTGATTAATAATAAAAAAATATATACCAACTTCTGCAAGTATTGGCTAATTGCCTTAGATAGTGGTGTGTCTTATCATAATTATGTATATTGGGATTAGTTTGGCCTGCGTCAATTAGTTATTAATTACAATCAGAATCATTGAAACACTGGTAGCTAATCTGCTGAGGTTTGTAATAACATGATATCTGATTGTTTTTATCAGTGTTTCTTTATATGGACGGTTTGTATAAAACAAATTACAGAGTATCGAAGGAGTTCTGTCGACCGATAGGAACATGGACCAAAAGAAGTTCGTGATAGCCGTCCTGGCTTTATTGGTGGCGTTGGTTGGTGCCGATACTAGTGACGACGCGCTACCACAGTGAGTACCTACATTACGTAACAAGAGGGTAGACAAAATATATTTTCATCAATTTACATAATGCCTAACCTACGGACTATTTGAATCGTTAAATCTATCTCTTTATTTAACCATTATCAATAGACTATAATTGTATTTTTGCTTTTCTATTTTTACCCGACTAGGCCAGAAAGAAGGTATATAATGTTTTACGAGCGCCTTATAGTTATGTAGTATGTCTGTTTATTTAGCACGCTCTATAGCCTAGACAGGTTGACGGATTTTAAAAAGTGACATAGGCTACCTATTTTTTTTAATACCAAAACACAATTATTAGCAGCTAAGTTTTATATTTTTTATTAATAACTACTAGTGATATAACATAGGCATTTTTATTTTAACAGACCGAGATGGGACCCGAGTCTAACAGCAAATATAAACAGCTACGTGGACTTGACAATTAGTAAAATTGTTGAGTTTATGATCAAAAATGAACTCGATCCCATGCAGTTGCCAGACGCAGAACAAGGATTTGAAGTGGTAAGTTAACTAGCAACCTGCCAATATCAATAGGTAACTACCTCTTTACGTTTCGAGCATAAAAACGACGTTTTTTGCCCATTTCAAAAGTTGATAAAAATCTAAGCTTCGCCTAGAAATTAGTATTGTGGGAGGAAGAGATACTAAAAATCCCTTACCTCCTTCTCTACATTCACGACCTTTAAAACGAGATTAATTACCGTACACAAAAATCTTTGCTGAGTTTGAGCAAGTTTGTCGTTTGGTAACTTACGTCTGAAGGGAAGTTACCTGTCCAAAAATCCTTATACAAGTTTATCGTTTGTTAGGTTCAGTTAGTTCTCGAATAGTACTTTTTACAAGTCACTTATAAGAAGCTAGTTCACATTAGGTTCTATCTAAGCACATAATTTTACTTACGTCATCAACATTTTTAACCGTTCTTATCTTCTTTCAGAGGCCCTTATGGATCACGTACAGCGCCCGCCTCAAGGTACATGATGGCCACATGACTGGCTTAACAAACGTGGTTCGATCTGGTGACCAAACTGTCAAATACCTTGCAAAAATGCTGCGAATTCACATAAAGTTGCAATTCAATAACCTTGAGGTAAAGTATTTAATAAGTACTTATCTACTAAATGATGGTAGATTTAAATTTATGTGTTTAAAGAATATTTTTATATCGAATCGACTCTCAACTCGTTTAAAAATTTGCTCGCAAAATTATAGACAAAAAATCATTGTATTTTTACCTGCCTATTTTGTTTAAAGTTAGAGTAGGTACTTAAATCTTCTCTTTGTTACAGTTCATATACAAATATTTGGTAAAAGTAATGAACCTGGGTCCGACTGGCGGCATTGTTGCCTCCCTATCCAGTTTTACAGTTACAACCGACATGCTGATCGATTTCAACAACGACGAAATTCATCTACAAAAATTTGAAATATCTGATATTGGGTAAGATAAGATAATACAGAGTAATTGTAACCCTACTGGTGTAATAACGAAGAATCTAGAGCTTAGATTAGTGTGATAGTGATATTTGTCAGATTGCTGTACTTATTACGACTCCCTAGACTCCACTAATGGGCTGAGATTTTCTTTCACAATATGAAGACTAAATTCTATAACTGACCAAGTGTTGCCGCAAAGATATCAATCACCTTTGATAACATTACGAATGATTCTCAGACATAAAAACTTTATGATATTTTCAAGCTAAACAAGTGATAATTAACTTCAAATAGGCTTTTATTATAATAAGTATTATTAATTATAAAGGTGAGCTACGAGTTTCAACCTTAGACTGCCGTGGGAAAACCGAATGTACCTACCTATTACCGATTCGCTTATTGATTAGGTATAATTAGACTACAACAATTTGATCTATATTTCTAATTTTTTACAGGCGGTTACGTGTGCGTCTGACTGATAATATCCTATTTGACTGGCTTCTTAATCCTGTAATTAGGACATTCACGTTCATATTTAATAACATCATCATGAACGCCGTAGAGAACAACATCCGCTCATCTATACAGGGCGCTATTGATAACATTAACAAAAATATCAGAGATGTGATCACTAACATTGAAGCTCGCAATTAAACTATGTAACTGCAATTTTTTTGTTTTATTTTTAAAATTGTATTTTAAACCTTATTTTCACCCAAGTATTACCTGACCAATCCGTTAACGATATGTAAAAATAACGAGAGGTAAAAAATCTGATGTTGACAGTGTCGAGCAATAAGTATAAGCCATATCCAACCGTTGACCGTATCCGTGCCTCAGGAGGCACGGTAATCTGTCGGTCCGGCTGGTTATGGCTCTTGGGCGGCATAAAAAATTCTAACACTTGGTTTTGACGCCTCTGCCAATCTACGCTGGAGCAGCGTGGCTTAGTTAATAGTTAGAAGCTAAGCTTAAGAATTATGACCTCCTCCATCCGCACCGCACGAATATTCACAACACAAACAAAATCGAAGATAATGTTCAGGTCGGGACTTTCGATGTAGGACCGGGGATAGAAGACAATTTATATAATTGTAGGTACATAAAACGCGAAAGCATGCTTCTCTGTAACTGTACTTGAGACTTTGTATTAGATTGTACTTAATAATAAATTAGTCAATGGTGAATTACAAATACTTAAGCCTCTTTGCATGCTTCTCTATTCAATCAAAGGCAGAAAGATAATTTCAATAATTTGTACAATGGCCTGCACAATGGCCAAAAATCTAAAAATTCTGCTCAACCCATATGTATTATACCATAATACATAATACCTAATAATTATGATTTTAAAAGTTTCTACAAGCTTGGGCTGGCTGAATTTCAGTATATCACAAAGTACTCTGTGGGGCTGAATTAGACTTAAATCACTTGAACCATTTGAATGTCTCAATATCTGAAATTAAGAACAAAGTTGACATTTCCACTTGTCATTGCCATTGTCATATTTGTCTTGTCACTGTCATCATAACTCGTCAACTCGTATGCACGTTTTGTTTCGTAAAGTTTCGTTTATTTTACTGTGGATTTTAGTGGTAAAAACGCATAAATTATGGGGAAGGTTAAGAAATTGAAGCCCTCACAGGTCGGGAAAAACATATCGTTAGCAGACCAGATTGAATCAGTAAATAGTGTTAAAAACAAGAACAGAATTAAAGAAAGAAATAGGCACGACGACGATGAAGAAGTAAGTTTTCATGTTTTAACCTATTTAATAAATTGTTAAGTTGTTAAACTTATTTATATAGCAACAACTTAAAATACTAATGTTGTATCGCTTTTCAGTTTGTCAATGCAGACTTGTCGAAAAAGATTTTAAAATCTGCAAGAAGACAACAAGCAGAACTTGGCGATGAAGAACCATCATCTACCAAACATGCTCTTCCAATGACACTACAAGGCAAATACAATTCTCATACTTTGATTGAGTACACTTACTTTTTTTGATAATATTATTTAAGAAATTATAAAAAAATTACTGTGTTAGTCACTTATTGGCTTGCAAAATTGTGATAATGCCTTTGATAATACAATACTTTGGTCGATATCTAATATCTCCTCACCAAAATGAGGGGAACCACTTACCAAGTGGCTGTAGTCTTGGTATTTAGCATTATTGCCATAATGTTATTTAGCACAACTTAGTTTGAATTGTTGCACATTGCATCTGTAACTATAACTGATATTTCAGATTCTGTAAGTGATAAAGATGATGAGGATGATTCCAATGACGAACTTGAGCCCGACACATACTATGACAACATTGAGATCAATGAGGAGGATGAAGCAGCTCTTAAAATGTTCATGTCCCATAAACCCGAGAAAGTTCTTTCACTTGCCGACATAATTAAAGATAAAATAAATGATAAGCACACTGAACTACAATCACAATTTTCTGATGTTGAAACATTAAAACTTCAAGATATTGATCCCAGGTATATAAGAAAGGCAACATAAAAAAAGAAAATACTAACTTTTCACTTTTACTTGTGTAGAATGAAATGTTTGAAATTTAAATGCATTTATATTGTTTACAGAATCAAAACAATGTACCAAGGCGTCAGAGATGTCTTACAAAAATATAGATCAGGCAAATTACCTAAGGCATTTAAAATGATTCCCCATTTACAGAATTGGGAGCAAATTTTATATTTGACTGAACCAACTACATGGTCTGCAGCTGCTATGTATCAGGTACATTAATATTATACAATGACTTCTATCACATAGAAACCAGAATCACATATGAATTTATAAAATTATTTTTTTATACTACTACTTTCTTTAGCTGAATGACCTTGTGCATTTTAAATTTTTTTTTCATTGTCATCTAGGCTACCAGAATCTTTGCATCAAATCTAAAGGAAAAAATGGCACAAAGATTTTATAACTTGGTATTGTTACCTCGAGTTCGAGATGACCTTGCAGAGTACAAAAGGTTGAACTTCCATTTATATCAGGCATTGAGAAAAGCTCTGTTTAAACCTGGTGCATTTATGAAAGGAATTTTGTTGCCTCTGTTAGAAGTAAGTATATTATTAACATATTTAACCACAATTGATCCACTGTAGGGACTGCAGGTATATGTCTTTAGGGGTGAATAAAGATTCATAATTGCTTCTAAAGTAGTTTTTTTTTAAATAAATCATTTTTTTTGTAGGCTGGTGACTGCACTCTACGTGAAGCAATCATAGTTGGATCAGTTCTTGCTCGGAATTCAGTGCCAGTGTTGCATTCAAGTGCAGCTATGCTTAAGATAGCTGAAATGGACTACACTGGAGCTAATTCAATATTTTTGAGAATACTATTTGATAAGAAATATGCTTTGCCATATCGAGTTGTGGATTCTGTAGTTTTTCATTTTCTAAGGTATAGTATAAACAGAATTTTATAATATCCTATAGAACAAAAATGCTCTTATTCAGTTTCTACAATTTCAGTCTGTTATTGTAATATTTATTATTTAAGTTTGAAATGAAATTCATCCCATTTAATTTCCTGGTTATTATCATAGGTTCCAAAGGGATTCTCGGATCCTACCAGTTTTATGGCACCAGGCTTTGCTAACATTTGTACAGAGGTACAAGGCAGATATATCTACTGAACAAAGAGATGCTTTGCTAGAACTGTTACGGAAACAATCTCATCCCACCATTACACAGGAGGTAATTACAATATTATTATGTACAATATTTAATTCTATCTTTCCCTGCTTCTTGTCCATGTCAAAGCACCTTACGAAGTGGGAGTAGATTAAAAAAATGATGTGCATAAGTGTATCTTTGATACCTAATAAATGATTTTGAATTTTGAATACAAATATTATAAACACTTTAATACTATCATTAACACAATTATGTATTTAAACTATGCAGATTCGCCGGGAACTACATGCTGCACAGTGCAGAGATCTGGAAGTAAATGAATCAGTACCTTCTTGTATGGTGGTTGAATAAAAAAAAATATTTTTGTAAGATATTGTTTATTATAAATCAGCATAAAAAATATAGTTATTATTTATTGAACATTTTATTAAACTATTTACTACATAAGATATTAACTGGTATTGGTCTATCTACTTGACTGGATACAAAATGAACAGTGGGTAAAACTGAATTTCCACAATCACATTTTCTTCCTGATATAAAATCAAATGAACCCACTTTGTATCCACAGTTTTCACATAATAGTTTTCCTTTAGTCCATTGTTCACTTTCTATTCTTTGTTTGATCCAATTCGGTAATTTATCTTCTAGAATATAAATAAAATTATTAATGTTATAACTGCTACATACTGACGAATCACAAGAATTATTTTTATGTATTCCAGTTAAATCATCGGTCAATAGATGTCTGCATTTATGACAACGTATTAAACCAATATTGTCATTAAATTCCATTGGAAAATTAAATTTATTTGCACTTTAAATCTAAAAAACAACCTCTACAACCTAGTTATAGCGATAAGAATCGACATTTATCGAAGGAAGAGCGTCCATGCCATGCTCACTCACCTGACCTGACAGTGACAGATGACATGGCAGTCCTGACAGTGACTAATCACTGATTAAGGTGAAATTTTACATAATATTAAATTATCTGTAGTACATACAGATATCAATCAGGGATGACAGTCATAGCTAAGCCAGCGCTCACTTATCAAACCAATTCGACACAATGAGATTAATGGTCACGTTTAATTAATTTTATATTATTTACCTTGCTCCTAAGTAATAGCGATCAGTGATTACAAAAATAATGGTGTACTCTTACTAAGGTACTAAACTTACCTTACTATTTTAGGGCCAAAAAAGCAACATCCAAGTCATTGATATAAAATTGCTTGTTTATGGTTAGTCTGACATTCTTCGCGTTCGCGTGTCTATGTTTCTGCTTCCTTTTCTCTTGAACGGTTTCACGTTGGAGGTTGGATGTACGTGTAGAAAATTTATTTGCTAATTTATTTAACATTGCGTTTTCTTGATCGTTATTAATAATTGATTCATTCTTGCATATTTTTACAGTGACCTATCACAATGGTTGCAGCAAAGAAACAGGTGAGTACTATACACGCACACGTGTTTTTTAATCTAACCTCGTGGACTAATGGCATGGCTTTTGTTGTAATATCAAAAAAGTCTCCTTTATGTTGGTCCTATATTATTCGAAACTCGATAGGCTCGCTAATTAAATAATTTGTGGGGTTGAGGATGTTTCACACAAAACTTTTATATTAATAAGTGAAATTCAAAATTTTGTTACCTGACTAAGACTAAGACTGAAGTAATTTTTAATAATACTTTCTCTCCGTTGTTTCAGAAAAAGACCATCGAGTCTATAAACTCCCGATTGGCTTTGGTCATGAAATCGGGAAAATACTGTTTGGGCTACAAACAAACTTTGAAGACCCTACGACAAGGAAAGGCCAAGCTTGTCATCATCGCTAAAAATGCGCCCCCACTAAGGTGAGACTACTGAGAAGTAGAGTTCCCCTTTTCATTTGTTAGAGGGAAGCATATGGAGTCCTCGGACTAAGAAGTATGGTTTCCCTAAGTAAATCAGAAAAATAGATTATCAATGTCTCAAGTTAGTTTTAAAGATAGCTTGTGCATGGTTTCATTACCTATAGTTTTTCTGATTTACTAAATTATGGGAACCCTATGGAGTAGTCCAATAGCGAGGTCCATTTGCTTTTTCTGACAGGTGAGATTATTTTTATATGTAATTTAGCATACTTTGCATTCTTCTGTATATCAATTGGTTTATTTTTTATTGCAATTTTATTTATTTAATACATGATAATTATTACATATTATTATTATTATTATTTTGTAATGAAATGCCCTGATAGGGTGTCGCAAGGTTTGCGGTAGCATCCATAGCATATTCATGTTCGACTTAATAAATAAATTTAGTTTAGGTTCATAAAAGCTATTTTGATGATAATGCTATGGAAACTTGTTCCTGAGGCTATTATTGTTTGAACCTATTAATCATATTCCTATATCATTAAAATGTTTAAATTTGTATGGTTCATTAGATCATGTATGTGTTAAACTTCCCTTTGTCTTATTAGCCCAGGTGCAGATTATACTAAAATTATTGTTACTAACAGAACAAAATTTTCAGGAAATCAGAGATTGAATACTATGCTCTGCTGGCTAAGACTGGAGTTCATCACT